>CAJNJA010017378.1:0-10554 GCA_905231915.1 Symbiodinium necroappetens
TTAAGAAATCTTTTTAAACAAGAAATGGGACTCTATTAAGACCATGTACACCAGACTCTTGGGAGGGAACTATATTTCTTATTCGACCTGTCCTGTTAAGAAAGTTCCCAGGCCCTGGAACAGCAACGTAGTTTTCTTAACATAAAGCTTGCCCGTACCACGATGATGCACATGTATGATAGTCACACGCACGCACAGCAGCAGGCTCAACGTGCAGCTAGCAGTAGATGTACAGAACAGTGTGGCCACATGCTGCGCGGAAACTGGTGGGGGCAGGAACGGGCAGGTCACTGCAGACCACGCCTCCAGCTCGAAGGAGCTTAGAGCACGGGATCCCAGATCCCCAGATTCCCTCCCTCATGAAGGACAAAAGCAATAAGTGGGTCGTTAAGCCCTATCAACAACAGGGTGTACTGATCAGCCAGGAAACATCAACAAAGCCGTAGCACTAAAACTTGAAACCCCGGATGCCCAGGCCCGAAACGTCTGCCCTCCCGACTAAGGGCTTAGGGCTTTAGGGTTTATATAGGGCTTATTTCAGAACACCCGGGAAATTCGTCCAGGCTCGGCGGCCTCACCCACAACGGCGATGCCTTGCCTTGGTTCGGCTTCCCGACAGCTCGAAGGACACAAGCTTGTTCGTGTGCAAGCGCCCACGAATGCAACAAATAACAGCGACAGACAGGACCACTGTCACCGCCTATTTACCACCGCCACCGTCACCACCACCACCGCCACCACCACCACCACCACCACCAACAACAACAACAACATCAACAGGAGCAGGACCACGAACAGAAACAAGATGTCGCCATTACCATGGACAGCATCAGCGACAACACCATTGCAATCAGCATCACGGCCTGTCATGATCACTGAGGGTTTAAGTGGATCGGGGCTACATTTCCAGATATGATGCAGGGCTTGCAAGAGTTGAATTGAAAGGTTCACCCCACCAGATAGACACAATGCCCGTTGAATACACACTTACACCAAACTGCCAGCGTCTGGTGGTCGGAACGGACCCTCCCCACTCCCGGTCGCATGAGTCAGGTAAGAAGCTTGTATGTATGTACATGCGTATGCATACTCTTGCATGCATGCATGCACGTCGGTGCCTGTAGCTGTATGTATGTGTCTGTATCCGTATGTACCTATATATATATATATGTATGCGTCTAAATGTACGTTCGTAGATGCAGAATGCTTCAGCATGCATACGCATCCGAGTGCTAAAGTTGTGCAGATGTTCCATGGTCACTGTTGGGTGCGTCTTGATCGTATACAGACAGAAGCATTCATGAACCGAGGAACATGTTGCTGTGCTCGTTTCGTTCTTATGCCGGTATTCTTTTCTTGGATTGTTCATTCGCTGATTCTCTCTGTATATATATCGACTGAGGGAGATCTGGAATCTAGCCTGAAGCGACTCAAATCGAACCACCGTAGCAGAAACATGCACCTACCCACACCCAAATCCTAAGCCATTTTCAAGCAGCAGTTCCATTTAACAACATAAGAATACACCCAACACTGGCTCTCTTCCAAGAATCCCGGCAGTGCGCTGCGCTTGGCCGAACCTGTCAAGGCGGCTTTGGAGCTACGACTTCTAAGTTTTAGTGTGGAGGGTTTAGGATTCAGGGGTTTAGTTTTTTTTTTAGGGTTAAGGGTTCTCAGGTTTTAGGGGGTTTTCTTGTTCAGGACAGGCTTGGCGCAGAGCAGGCTGCTGGCGGATCAGTAGGGGTGTCGTGGGACCGCCTGTGTCGGGCGTGGGACCAAGTAGCTTCCCCCAACCTCAACCCAAAATGATCGCGTGGGCTTTTGGGCGCCACAGCAGCCCAAGCCCAATTACTGTCGTTGTTTCCGAACACTTCTGCCAGAGGCAGATGGATCTGGCATATGGTATACTACGGTATCACCACTTTTACATCATATTCTTGCCACTGCTTTTACTGAAGGGCTCTTGGATCTAGAGAGTGTTACAGTCCAGACCCCAAAGCCACCCTAAACTCCAAGGTCAAAAGGAAGACACAACTCTTTCAAGGAGCCCTTAGGAACCAGGATGGCAATCATTTAGGCTTCTCTAGTAGGTTTCTCAGGGCTGGTTCTCGGTGGTTGCAGTGTCCCCAGCAAGTCGGCTAATGGTGCTTCGCTGCGTCTTGCTCAGAGTCACCCTAAACACCTGTACCCTAAACCCTCAACCCTAGACGCAGCAGTTTGTCTGGAAGTGAAGAGATGCAGCAGAGCCTCGAAACTAGAAGCCCGGACAAGGAAGGTTGTTCTTGCAAAACGTGGTTTCATAAATGAGGAACTTAACACAGACTCGAAATCGTAGAATCTTGTTGCAAGCGCCCACTTTTTCATTTAAGAAACCATAGTTGGAATCATCAGCGCCTCTTGCCGAGAGTGCCGACTTCAGTGACGCTGGACGGAAAAGCTGCCTGGGGGTTTGGGGCTTGAAAGGGGTTCCGGTTCAGTTGAGATGGAAGGTGCCGAAACCTGACAGTCTGCATAATCTGATCAAAGAGCAACGGAGGGCACCACCTACTTGTGTCGTTACAATTTACTTGTAACTGCCAACGATTCCAACATAACCATGGTTGCAAGTCCGTGAGCCAAGGACTGTGCATAACAAGACAACACTTTCATGCTGTGGAAGCACACCCTAGAACAATCCATAAACACTTACCCTCTAGAGACGTTTAACAACCCAATAAATATACTGTAGCAGCCCCATAGCAAGGTTTTAAACAACCGTAAAATTAACTCCACTGCCACGAGCACAGACTGTCTTGTAGAGTGTTGGTAAATAGCACGGCTACATGCCTCTATCCTGAATCAAATAATGTGCTGTCGGAAATGCTGCTATACACTTCTGGAGTGATGGTCCATGCTGGCGATGCTGGAGACCATAACGATGAGTCCAATCACGAAGGTGCTGTAATTACGCGATAATGATAAGGAACGCTTGTGGTGGTGGTGATGATGATGACTATGATGATGATAGCGATGATGATGATGACGACGACGAGGAAGACGATAATGGTGATGATGCTGCTGATGACAGATGCTTGCGATGGTGGTGATGCTGGGATGGGTGGTGGTGGGGCGATGGTGTCGCGAAGAAGACCTTGACTCCAACTCATGTATGTGTGTTACCGGATGCTTGCAATGCACACAAACATCTACAAGCGAGCTTCCAGCTAGTCCGACAACTAGCACGGCGACGATGAGGATGTCGATGTTGCTGATGATGCTGATGCTCAATACGTGATGGCAACAACGGTATTACGAACACCATAGCCTACATGGGCAACTATAGTAACAGTACCTATCAACATTAACATGGAAAGCTGGTCAAAACAAGAGCCGTGACTACAAGATAGTCTCACCCAAAGACACAGCGCGAGCAGCACTATGTGTCAACAGCTAAGTTTCAGAGCCAGGATGCTAAACCCTACACCCTCGATCCCAGACCGTAAACCCTAAACGGGTTTAGGGCTTAGGGCCTAGGGCACACCCAAAATCCTAAATCCCAAAAGCCAGGATGCGGGTTGCGGAGCTTCGCATGAAGCTTCCGGCGCCGGTCGGGCGCTTTGCAGCGAAGCTCGAGCTCGGCCGTAGTGTAAACGGCACCGATCTCCTCGGATTCTGCCCTCAGGGCTTAGGGCTACTATAAAACATGCATCTCCAAAAAGTGCTGCTGTAAAGATTACTATAGCAGAAATGTTGCCACAAGGGTTACTATGATATAAAGCATATAGGATACAAGTGTTCAAGTGTTACTGGAAGGGTTACTATATGGGCTACAACAACAGAAGGGTCCTATAGGGATCAATGATGCTGAGGAATTTTAGGCCCAGGGTATGTCAGGATAAGTCGCTGCGAGCTTGGTACATTGTTGTGCACGCTTCATGGTGACCCTAAACCCCTAAACCCTAAACCGTTAGATTGCACGGCTCGGCTCGTTCAAGCCATCAGAAGCAGGCATGCGAGCTTTGTTGAAAGAAGATCGCAAAGTTGATCGGACAGTGCCACGGTTTAGGATTTGGGAATTCAGGTTTTTAGGCCGTCAACTCTCGTACATGAACTGACAGCGACGTGACCCTAAACCCTAAAGCCTAAACCCAATCACGGTATTCTTTCATTCCTGGTGCAGTCCTAAGTCATGGCGTCCTATAGATCACAGGTTTGGCGCTGTTCGAATGGGAGCCCAGGCCCCCAGAGTCCAGCCTTTTAAGGGTTTGGGGTTTAAGGTTTAAGGTTTGATTCAGTGAGGGAAGATTCCGAAGCCAGAACACTATTAGAATAGGGCTTTTTGGCGGCGTCCTTCGGTCATATTTACATTCAGGACCCAATAGGAAATCGTGTCACCAATCATTGAGGCTTCTACACCCTAAATCCCAAACCCTATACCCTAGACCTGACGCTCCCAAACACCCCCAGGCTCCGATTTGTGATTCATTTCGGGGATCGGGGGGCCACAAACTACCCAAGCCCTACCTGGAGCCCAAAAGTATGTAGAATAATAGACATGTTGGACCATTATTTTACATACTTTTGGGGGCTTCGCTAGTGTTCTTAATCGTACACTTTTCGTTTAACGTGCCCCCCGCTCCCCCTCACCCTCCGCAAAGAAGCAAAACTATCCTAACTACTGTATGAGGCCTCTATGTTATTCATCCTCTCCTGTGAGCATCGGACCACCCCTTAACTCGCACATGACGGTGCAATGGGAAACCCTCAACGTGAAGGCGTCGCGTAGCAGAAATTGCCATAGTCAACAACAAGCTGCAGCCATGGAGCCAGGCCCATGCTTAGATGGGGGTAGCCGATCACCTTATAGGCCATCGCAGCAGGAGCCATGGCGCACGTGGGGATGCGCCGGAATGTGCAGTAGTGGATAGTCTGCTGCAAATCGGCTGGACCTATGGAATAGAGGCTGCGCTTTTGAGCGGTTTAGGGTTCAGCCCAAAGGGTGGCTCCGCGGTCCTTATATGGTGGATTCTATATTTGGGGCCCTTATTCTGAATTGGGAACGTATATCCCCCATAGCGATACCTAGCACCCTTTGGGAGGACTTATGGTTTAGGGCTAACGGATTCATTGGACTCCCGGACAAAAACATGCAAGGCCGATGTAGAGCCTTTCTTCATGCTGTCCGCGACGGCTTCTGCCTATGAACATGCTCTTGAGCCCATAAACGAAGTGCTGCAGCAAAAACAAAATACTGCAGGGCCGTCAAGTCTGGCTTTCTACTGTGCCTATACATGTGGCGGTGCATGTCACTCCCGTCACTTCGACTCTGATGTTCCCTCCACTCTCTCGCTACTCGTGCTGCCAACGGCCACCACCAGCAACAACAACAACAACAACAATCATCAAACCTATCAAAACCCTGGCTTCGAACTACGACAACGACGACCACCCCTGCTGCTGCTGCTGCTGCTGCTGCTGCTGCTACCACCACTACCGCTCGATATCATCCGTCAGTCCGAGCCGCATCTTTCTATCCGAATGCAGTTCTCAGATAACCACATCGGACATTGCAGCACTGAAATTTACCCATGCAACCAGATTCCGCTAGCCAGTCATTGTAGCATTCCGAGGCTGCTTCCAGGCGAGGACAGCTACATGTTGTAAGCATAATCACACGGACTTATCTGACAAGTTCTGGGCACTGTGCAATGTAACTGATGTAGGGGCCGAAATAATTACCAATTGAATTTTGGGGGTGCCCTATTATAATCATGGTATAATGGGCCCCAAAACCCTCTTCTATTAACTAAAGCCCCAAAATTAGATCCGACGTATGACGCTTAAACTGGCGCCTCTCCAGGATCCTGTGCAAGTAAAGGCTGCTTGATATAGTGAGGGCCGAGTACTATAATGTAGGAACTTGATGAAGAAACCTTGGTCCTATAACGCACAAAATGTTAGGATCCATAGAGAGAGCTCCCATGAAGACCCAAGGTTTCTTAATCAGGTTCCTATATGAAACTAAACCAGCTAAAGAAGGGAGCCGCGAAGTAGAACCCCCGCCATCGCAGGTTGTGTGATTTATAAGGATCCCAAAGCAGTGCCCCCGGTCCCTCAAGTTTAGGACATCGAAACCGACCATCTTTTTTTGCGATCAGCGCGTGCTTCTCTCGCTGCTCAGAACCGACGAAACCTTGGTGCAGGAGCTGCGAGGACAGTTAATAGTAAAACAATATAATACTAGTGTTAGCAGCAGTCGTTGTCGTCGCCGCCGTGGTAGTAGTACCATTACTAGTAGCGGTTGTACTACTAGTACTAGTTACTGGTCGCATCACCAAGAACAACCAGTTTAACAACAACCAGTTCAGAATAGTGGGGTCGAGAAAAAGCCCACGAGGGATGCGTCAATGCAGGAAGAGGGCTGTCAGCTCTCTACATGCTCCAAGACCGCGTGGCACTGGAGTCTGCGTGTGGACGATTTCGCAAGTAGTGTCTCAAACTCTGACAGCCGACTTTCAAGGATCACCGTCTCCAAAGAATTGACAGCAGCACATGTGGCGTCGTCCGGCCCGCAAACTGCTAGTGTAGATAGCACGACGCCAAAGACCCGCAGCGCTCCAGAAGCCCTCGACTGAGGCCTAAAACTTTGAATCCTGAAGACTGACGAAGCAAGCTGACATCTAATTGCACAAACCTGCATCTTGGGTTGCTGCTGCATCGTTTCACTCTTCCTGCCAGGCCACGTCAAAGGTACATCGGTGGCAATACGACCTAGCACCTGAACATTCTATAAAATTTCTTTAGGGATAACGGATACTACGGCCATGACCATGCCTGAGACAACCGATGTATAAATTCTAAGGGCTGTCGACATTGCAGTGTGCATCCAAAGCCACTTCCGCTTCTTCTGCCTTGCCCTTGCCAATGCAGGGTCTATCAATACTGCTAGTGCTGGTCCTACTCAGTTTCGCGACTAAAAAACCAATGTGATAGTCAGTTTTCGTGCGAGCATTGCCTTGGTTTTTATGGTTGTCCTTGCTGCCACTGGCACTACTAACCCGTGTTGGATGGCTGCTACAGCGGAAGTAATTGGAAAAGAAATCATTGCTTAAGAATTTGAGGGGCTGATATGTTTTGCACATGGTTGTTTCTCCACCCGTGTCAAGGCGCCTTTGACTTAAACATTTGAGCCCCCCCCTGAAACCTGGATCACATTCGTAACTCGGAGTGAGTGAGAATCCACAAAAATGCCCATACTAAGAATCCGAGCCCTTAGAATTGAAAAACTCCCATTAAGAAGCTTGGGAACGAGCTGGAGACCTCCGAATTAAGAACCCGAGCCCTCATACTCTTAACTTTAATAGGCTCTTATTGGGGCTCGTTCCCAAACTGGAGACCTCAAAAAACCTTCGATGCATAACAATCTAAGCCCTCAGATTCTTAAGTTATTTAATAGGCTCGTATTAGGGCTCGATCTCAAGCTGGAGACCTCAGAAAACCTTCGATTTAAGATTAACAGAATCGGCCATGGCTCAGGACTCTCAGCGAGCTACAGAAAGGTGGAAGAAAGCTTTGGCATAGTGGGTTTGCGGATTAATGCCTTTGATCTTAGGTTCAGCCCCTGGCTAAGAATGTGCTAAGAATCTGAGCCTCCCTGAAGCCTGCAGAATGTCCAAAATGCAAGCAAACGCAGGATGAGAAGAGCTAAGAATCATCTGAGCCCGCTGAACTAGCCCTACCAGATTCTTAAGCAGCCCTTGCGCCGTAGTCGAAGCAGTTACCAATTGCATACTGAAAGAATGCAGACGGCAGCCTCCCGGCAGTGGGCTGATCCAGTCAAAATTTGGGGTTTAACGGATTGCAAGGAGCCGCACAGGGCTCTGGGATTTGGTGACCTATGGCTTTGGTCGTGGGGGCTTTGGGTTTAGGGCTCACCCCCAAACCCTATAAGTCGTAACATACAAAACCCTCAACCTTTAATAACCTTTAGACCTCGGAAAGCCCTATGCAACCCACATGAATCCCCCCGCGACTCTCCGCCGGTTCTCCTCTCTCCTCTGGTGGATGACATCCTTTGCTGTCTGGCACTTCTCCTGCGAGGGGCAAACGGCAAAAGCTTCATCCCTGGGCATCCAGCGTAAGTACCATAATCAGTATCCTATCATCTTCTAAGGTCGGTACGTGATGTCCCGAAACCCTAAAACCCCAAATCTTCGAACCTCAGAACTTAGAACCCTAAGCCCATTATGTAGTTAGGTAACTGGGCTTCTGGAAAGAGCCGGCGCGGTCAGCCTTGACACCTAAGTGTAGACCGACCCCGAAGGCTTGAACTAAGGGGCTTATACGGTTTTGTCTCATATGGCTTCAGGGCGTATGATCTATAGGCTTTGGGGTGTTTCGGGTCTTGGCATCCGGGACGCGCCCTTCTGGAAGAATAAGGTGGGCCAACAGGTAGGCCGCAAAACACTAAGCGCGAGAAAGCCATAAACCCTAAACCCAACCTTAAATCCACTAACGCTGAACTCAGATTCCGCCGCCTTTAGTTTCACGAGCGCGCGCTCAAAGAGGGCAGGAGCCTGAGCCGTCGAGGAACAAACCGTGAACACTAAACCCTAAAGGGTTTAGGGTTTTGGGGTTGTGGGTTCAGGGTTTAGGGTAATCTAGCTTCTTGCGATTTAGATACTGTTGTTGGGATTTTCGACCAATCAGCCACAAGGTTTGCGACAGGGTGTGGAGCTTGCTGGATGCCCCGGCACCAGATCAATCTAAATCGGATGAAGTGTCGCACACGGGGAAGTAAAGCTTGCAAGCCCTAGAACGGCGTGCAAAAACAAAAGAAGAGGGAGGGAGGAAAGAGAGCAAGTAAGAGAGAGCGAGAGAGAGAAAGAGAGAGAGAGAGAGAGTAAGATACAGAGGGCGAGAGAGATACCGAGAGCGCGAGATAGAGGGAAATGGCGAAACAACGGAAATTGAAAATGGACACAGCGATAGCTTCACCAAGGGGCAGTTGTCTAGCTAGCTCGTCAGGTGCATGAAGAGATGGATGGATGGACGGATGGATGGATGAGTGGGTGGGTGGGTGGGTGGGTGGGTGGGTGGGTGGATGGATGGATGGATGAATGGATGGATGGATGGATGGATGGATGCACGGACGGATGGATGGCTGGATGGATGGATGGAAGGACGGACGTGTAGATGGATCGATCGATGGATAGATGCGAAAGTGGATGGATGGACGGATGGACGGATGCACGCATGGATAGGTAAATGATGAGCTAGCTAGAAATATAGATAGACAGACAGATAGACAGATAGATAGGTAGGTAGGTAGGTAGATAGCTACGTAGGTAGATAGATAGATAGATAGATAGATGGATAGCTGCAGCTACAGGCGATGCATCGAACACTGCTTTGATATATATATATATAGTTAATTAATTAAATAATTAATTCATTAATTAATTTATGTATTTATATACATACATACATACATACATACATACGTACATAACATACATACGTACATACATACATACATACATACATACATACATACAGACAGACAGACAGACAGACAGACAGACAGACAGACAGACAAACAGACATACATACTTACATACTTACATACATACATACATACATACATCCATCCATACATACGTATGTACGTACGTACGTACATACATACATACATACATACATACATACATACATACATATCGACAGCGTGTACCTATAATTGTTAAGGTTCATAGATCACCCGATACATAGAGGGGCATACAAACGGGTTCACAAGCAGATTAGAGGCAGGTAGGTGGCTGCAATATCGGTCGCCTTTTACATGCAAACAGCCATGTCTGCTCGGAGATACGGAAATGAGACTTTGGGGGTGGGGCCCTCTGGTCTGGATTATTAGGGGCTACTCTGTAGCAAACTCTATCGAGTCTGAGTGGTCGGGGCAGCCCCGCGCCCTTTCCCCAAACACGGGCGCCGAGCTCCGCGCAGGAACTTGACCCACACTCTCGATGGAGAAGATGAAGTGATCCTTCCTCTTGCCGAGCTCCAGACCCTTTTCCTGGCTAGAAGAGAACAGGGCAGACCCCAAGCGGGGAAGAGAAACATGCTGAGGGCATTCTCTGGTTTAGGGTCTAGTGGGATGTCAGCAGGCATAAAGGAAGGCTTCGCAGGCGATCCGGCTATCCGAAGGCCATTCTCCGATTCTCATGTTCGATGCTTCAGCAGTCGACACTCTCAGAGCCCCCTAACACACAAGACTTGCGGAAATCTGAAAGCCAGGTCTTCATAAACACTTCTCAACCACCTGAAAACCAAAGGTTCCTTATGGCAGATGTATGACACACGTGATCAGCAGATGTTGGCAGTCGCGATCGATGTTGCACCCACAAATGTCGAAAGTAGACCTCTTCCGAGATACATTACATCTGGAAAACCCCCTTCTCAACACAACACAACCAACACGCACACACACACACACTCACTCACTCACTCACTCACTCACTCACTCACTCACTCACTCACTCACTCACTCACTCACACACACACGCACGCACGCAC
>CAJNJA010017379.1:0-10980 GCA_905231915.1 Symbiodinium necroappetens
CCACCCACCCCACCCACCACCCACCCACCCACCCACCCACCCACTGCAACAAGAAGAATAACAATAGCAACTCAACGAGAACAAGAAGAAGACCACCGCCGCCGCCACAGCCGCCACCGCCACCACCACCACCACCAGCAGCAGCAACAGCCACAGCCACAGCCACAGCCACAGCCACAGCCACAGCCACAGCCACAGCCACAGCCACAGCCACAGCCACAACCACAACCACAACCACCACAACAACCACAACAACCACCACCACCACCACAACAACAACAACAACGACGACAACAACGACAACCACAGCGACAGCGACAACAACAACAACAACAGCAGCAACAACAACAACAACAATAGCAACAGCAACAGCAACAGCAACAGCAACAGCAACAACAACAACAACCACCACAACCACAACGACAACGACAACCACAGCGACAGCGACAACGACAACGACAACCGCAACAACAACCACAACAACAACAGCAGCAGCAACAACAGCAGCAACAACAACATCAACAACCACAACCACAGTCACAGCCACAGCCACAGCCACAGCCACAGCCACAGCCACAGCCACAGCCACAGCCACAGCCACAGCCACAACCACAACCACAACCACAACGACGACGACAACGACAACGACAACTTCATTTTTTCAATTGAACGCGGCGCGAGCGTGCTCTGTGCGTGGCGGGCGCTGGACTCAGCAGACACTCGGTGAGACTGAAAGCAACAAGACCGAACTTGCTACGCACGACGAAATTAGTAGATAGGCTCTGCCGAAAAGATGTTAATTAGAGCTACGCCTTTCACGGGTGAGAGACTTGGATGGCATGGACGGATGTACAACCTCCGACACCCTCAGTGTGTAGTGTCGCGGCGTCCGACGCACACGAACCAATGTCTGCTGAGTCGCAACTTGTCGAAGCAAGGCCGGGTCTCAAAGTGCCAGTCTAGCGGCGTCCCGCACTTGGTCACTTACAGACGAAGGCGATGGGCCGTAAGGACCTGAGGTACCTGTGCAAGGCAGGGCCGGCAGGGCAGTGAAGGCAGTGAATGCATGCAGCCAGATGCGTGCCACCACTCCACCCGCGTGTCAGCGCTCCTTTTGACGCTTGGGCAAAGCTACGTGGCAAGACTGCCGGAGCGGCAGCACCTATCCCTAAGCTCCAAGAGCATGTGCCGGTGCTGCAAGAAAAGGCAGCAGCGTTGTTGCCAGCATCACCGCGGAAGACAGTAGTGGATAGACTGGGCAGGCTGTTGCTCTGTGCCCTGCCGTGAAAAGAGGCTGACGACAACGACGACAACAACAACAACACCACCATCCACCAACAACCACCACAACAAGCACAACTACAGCTCCAACCAGAACCATGCCATCAAGCATAGCCACCACAACCACCACCAGCGCCGCCACCACAGCAGCTAACACCGCAAGCACTGCCAGCAGCAACAACACGTAACAAACCACATCAGTTTAACAAACAATAGCAACAACATCCATTGCTGCTGCTGCTGCTGCTGCTGCTGCGACTACTACGGCGACTGCTAGGACTACTCGGACTACCAGGACTATGACGACTGCTACGACAACGGCTCCTGCTGCTGCCACTGCTATTACTACAACTACCACTTTCAGCCTAGTCAAACATTCCTCAAATCTCAAGCACCAACTGCACCAGAATTATTGCGTCATGGGCAATGACACCAGGGGTTGTAGCGTTATGTTGGATTAGGTGCCCCTGGCACTCCCGATCCTACCGGCCCTGTAACATCAGCTTCTTGACAGTTGAGTTTTCCAAATCATTTGGGCCCCATGAACCCTAGATCCTAGAACCCTACAGCTTTAAACTCGTAGCAGCCATCCGCTTCAGATCGGCGTCCCACCCTTCTGGGCCTCGCAGATCAAGGCGCGACACTCTGGCACGGGTTTAGGATCCATTTTTTGTTTCTGGAAGGAAAAAAGGGGGGTCGGCCGCAAACCGAAGACGCTTCGTCGTTTGGGATGCAGGGTCTGGGTCTCCATTCCAGTCAAGACCATGAGGTACTAGTAATACTCTTTCCCTCACGAACCTCACCGCATTGATTCGGCTTTGCAGCCTCCGTTTATCGGGCCGGCGCGACAGCAGTTCAAACAGGTCTTGGTTCTCAGCGGCGGGACTGCTGGCGTTGGCATCGCTGTGCTGCCCGGAGGGAGATCAGGGATGGGGGATAGTATGTTCTTGGCGGTTGGAGGTTGTCATGCGTATTGAAATTGGCGGACATGCAAGGGACCATTCTGTGCATAATTTCGCGCTAGAGCTTCCCATTGGGTTTCAGTGAAACTTACAAGGGCAATATACAGGGAAGTCGTCACACCCGAATCCGGTGACACGAAGAGGTTTGGTGCCGTGAGTCTTTGATGTGGGGTGGGGGGCCTGGTCAGATGCCCTTTGAATGCCAATCGCTTGACATGCTTCTTGGTGTTATTCTGCGGTACACATTCGGGCTCGTGCTCAGGCAAAGTATTTGTCCCAGGGCAGGGCTTGTACAGGGATCCAGTGAACAAGTGCATAAGAACTCGAGGATGCAGCTCCCCAAAACGATTCATGTCTTGCTCCCGGCCCCGAAAAAGAAGCAATCGGCATACATACCGCTTGGGAAAAATATGCGCGCTATTCCTGAAGCTTGTAGTGATGAGCCCATCCGCTGAAGCCCGAGCCCTGAATGCTCATACGCCCGGACACCGAAAAACCCAAAGCATGCAAAATCGCTTAAGTGCCTCCGTCTATGCTCCGAAATTTTATAAATTCCGGTTTGGTTTTTTTGGTCCCCATAAGTTTCTTTTTGGTACTGTCGGAAAGGCCCTTTCTCTGCCCTGGGTAGGCCCGGAGCTCAACAGCTTCTCGAGCATGCATGGACAGAGTCCGAAGAAAGCCCTCCGCGCTGTCCAGAGGCTTATAGTTGTATCTCCACCATCGTGAACAGGGTCCAAAAACAGCCTTCGCTCCAGCGCACGCGTTTTTCTTTTACCCTGCCACATCCATGACCAATAAAAATCTTCCCCTCGCCAGACTGGCCTGTCAGTGGCCCCTCTGTAGCCCGGATCGAGATTTCTCGGGCCCGAGATGTTGAGATAAAAGCTTTCCTAACCCAACGACGGGTTTTAGAAGGTCGTCTTGTGGACCCTTGCCACCCAGAGGTTTTATAGAGCGCCCTCCCCCCAGCGGCAATGGGGTTTAATTGGGCCCTGTGGGGGTCTTGACCCCGGAGGCACAAGGAACAAATGAAGCTTCGAGGAAGGCAGAAAATATTTTGACAGGCCACACAAGACCTTTTTTACTTCTTGACAAGGATTCATCCAGACGGGCCGCTATCGCCCGGATTCGCAGGATTCAATCACTGTCACGCCTTTCTCGGCCTCGGGCTTCCGCCCGTCGCGGGCTCTCTAGTATCTTTCGAGCGGTTCGCTCCCTGTTCTGAATTTCTCTAGTTCCTTTCGAGCGGTTTGCTCCTTGTTTTCAAATTCCTTAGTCTCTTTCGAGCGGTCTGCTCCTTGTTCTGAAGCGCTAGCTCCTTGTTTTCGGTTTGCTCCTGGTTCTGAATTTCTCCAGTTCCTTTCGAGTGGTTTGTTCCTTGTTTTCAAACTCCCCAGTCGCTTTCGAGCAATTTGTTGCTTCTGAATTTCTTTGTTCCTTTCGAGCGTTTTGCTCCTTGGATTCACTTTCTCTAGTCCTGTTCTGAAATTCTAATTCTCTAGTCTGTTTCGACCGGTTTGCTCCATGTTTTCAATTTCTCTAGTCTCTCTCGAAGTCTCTAGTGTCTTGGAGCGGTTTGCTCTTCTTATGAAATTCTCTAGTTCCTTTCGGGCGGTTTGCTCCTTGTTTCCGAACTCTCTAGTCTCTTTCGACATGCTTTAGTCTCTTTCGAGCTGTTTACCCCTTGCTATGAAATCTCTTAATAGTTCCTTTCGAGCGCTTTGCTCCTTCTTCTGAAATTCTTTGGTTCTTTTTGAGCAGTTTTATCCTTGTTTTCATCTTTAGTCTTTTTCGAGCAGTTTGCTCCTTGTTTTCAAACTTTCTAGTCTTCTTCGAAGTTCTTTAACCCCTTTCGAGCGGATTGCTTCTTCTTCTGAAAGTCACTAACCTTGTTTTCGATTTCTCTAGTTTCGTTCGAAATTCCCTTGGCTCTTTCGAGCAATTCTGTAGTTCTTGTCGAGCAGTTTGCCCCTTGTTTTCAATTTCTCTTAGTCTCTGTCGAAATTACCAAGTTTCTTTCGAGCTTTTCGAACGGTTTGCTCCTGGTTTTCAATCTCTCTAGTCTCCGTCGAGATTTTCTTCTGCCTTTGGAACGGCTTGCTACTTCTTCTGAAATTCTCTAGTTCCTTTCGATCGGCTAGCTCTTTGTCTCTTTCGAGTCCTTGTTCTGAAATTCTTTAGTTCCTTTCGAGCGGCGTGCTCCTTCTTTTGAAACTCACCGAAATTCTCTAGCTTCTTTCGAGCGGTTTGATCGTTCCTTTTGGGTGGTTTGTTCCTTGCTTTTAAACTCCCTATTCTCTTTCGAGCGGTTTGTTCCTTGTTCTGAAACTGTCGAGTTCTTTTCGAGCGGTTTGATTTTCCAGTCTCTTTCGATATTCCCTAGTCTCTTTCGAGCGGTTTGCTCTTTCTGCTTGTGCGGTCTTTTCGATATTCTGCAGTCTATTTCGAGTGGCTTGCTCCTTCTGCTGAAACTCCCTAGTTCCTGTCGAACGGTTTGCTCCTTGTTTTCAATTTCTCTAGTCTCTTTCGAAATTCTTTTTTTTCTCGAGCGATTTGCCTCTTCTTCTGAATTTTTCTTGTTCCTTTCGAGCGGTTTGCTCCTTTTTTACATTTCTATCATCTCTTTCGATCGGCTTGCTCCCTGTTCTGAATTTCTCTAGTTTCCTTCGAGCGGTTTGCTCCTTGTTTTCAAAATCTCCAAGTCTCCTTCGAAACTCTCGAGTCTCTTTCGAACGGTTTGCTCCTTCTTCTGAAACTCTCTAGCTCCTTTTGAGCGGTTTGCTCCTTGTTTTCTGATTCTCTAGTCTCTTTCGAAGTTCTCCAGATTCCCTAGCCCTGTTCGAGCGGTTTGCTTCTTTTTTTGATAGCTCCAGTGAGCGGTCTGCTCCTTCTTCTGAAACTCTCTAGCTTGTTTCGAGCGGTGTGCTCCTTGTTTTCAAATTCTCTAGTCCCAGTCGAGATTCTCTAGTCTCTCTCGAGCGGTTTGCTCCATGTTCTCAAATTTTCAGTTCTCCTTCGGGCGGCTTGCTCCGGTTCTCAAATTCTTTAGTCCCTTTCGAACGGTTTGCTCCTGGTTCTCAAACTCCCCAGCCTTTTTCGAGCGGTTTGCTTCTTGGTTTCAATATCTCTAGTCTCTTCCAAGTCGTTTGCTCTTGTTTCTGTCCCTTTCGAGCAGTTTGCTTCTTTGTTTCAATATCTCTGGTCTCTTTCGAGCGGGTTGATCCTTGTTTTCGATATTTCTAAATTCCTCTGAACCGGTTTGCTCCGCGCACTTAAGTTATCTAGTTTGCTTAAAATATCCAGTCTTTTTGGGGCGGTTTGCTCCTTGTGCTAGTCTTTTTCGAGAGGTATGCTTCTTTGTCTCAAATTATCTGGTCTCCTTCGCTTGGTCTGGTTGTTGTTCTGACACCCTCTAGTCGTGTTCGAGCCGTCTGCTGCTTTTGCTCAAATGATCCAGTCACTCAGGAGCGGTTTGTTCTTTTGCTCAAACTCTCTAGTCTCTTTCGAGCGGTTTGCTCCTCGCTCACAAATTCCCTAGTCGTTTTCCAGCGGTTTGCTCCTGTTGCTCCAATTCCTCAGTTTCTTTCGAGCGGCTTGCTCCTTTCTCAAAGTCTCTCGTCTCATGCAGGCGGTTTACTCTGTGTGTTCTCAAATTTCTAGTCTTTGTCCAACGGTTTGTTCTTTTTCTCAAATTCTCTATTCTCGTTCGAGCGGTTTGCGCCTTGTGTTCTTAAGTTGTCTAGTCTTGTTTGATCGGTTTGCTGTTTTTCTCACATTCCAAATCTCTGTTGCTTGGTTTGCTCTTTGTTCTGAAATCCCCTAGCCTCTTTCGAGTGGTTTGCTCCTTTTCTCGAGTTATCTAAAGCTCTTCGAGCGGTTTGCTCCGTTTTCTGAAGCTCTCTAGTCTTCTGCGAGCGGTTTGCTCCTTGTTCTCTTTCGAGAGGCTTGGTCCTTCTTTTCAAAGCCTCTAAGTCTAGTCTCTTTTGAGCGGTTTACTCCCTGTTCTCAAATTTTATGGTCATTCTTCAGCGGTTAGCTCCTTTGTTTCCATATCTTTAGACACTTTAATCTAGTCGCTTTCGAGCGGCTTACCCCCCGTTTTCTCAAACTCCTCAGTCCCTTTCTGGCGTTCTGTTCCTTGTTCTCAAATTCTCTGGTCTTTTTCGAGCGATTTGCTTCTTTTTCTTAAATTCCCCAGTTCCTTTCGCTAGTCTCTTTCGCTTGGTTTGCTCATTGTTCTCAAACTATCTGGCCTCTTTCGCGGTTTGCTTCGGTTTCTGTATCTTTCGAGCGGTTTGCTCCTTCTTCTGAAATTCTCTAGCTCCTGTCGAGCGACTTGCTCTTTTGTTTCAATGTCTCTAGCCTCTTTCGAGCGGGTTGGTCCTTATTCTCAAAGCCTGTAGTCTCTTTCGAACGGTTTGCTCCCAGTTGTCAAATTCTCTAGGTTTGTTAGTTATTCTCAAGTTCTCTGGTTTTTCGATCGGTTTGGTCCTTTGTCCCAAAATTTCGAACATCTTCCGAGCGGTTTGCTCCCTGTTCTCAACTTCTCTGGTCTCTTTCGAGCGGTTTGCTCCTTGTTCTGAAGTTCTCTAGTTTCTTTCGAGCGGCTTTTCTCCTTGTTCTCAAGCTGTCCAGTCTTTTTCGATCGGTTTGCTCCTTGTTTTCAAATTCTCTAATCTCTATCGAGCAGTTTGCTCCTTGTGCTGTCAAGTTGTCTAGAGTTTTTCGTTTTTCGATCGGTTTGCTTCTTTCTTTTGGATTATCAAGTTTATTTTGCTTGGTTTGCCCGTAGTTCTAAAACTCTCTAGTCTCTTTCGAGCGGTGTGCTCCTTCTTCTCAAATGCTTGAGTTCTTTCGAGCGGTTAGCTCCGGGTTCTCAAACTCTCCAGTTTTCTTTTGAGCGGTCTGCTCCATTTTAGCAAACTCTCTCCATTTTGAGCGGTGTGCTCCTTGCTCACAAAGTTGTTTAGTCTCCTTCGAGCGGTTGGCTCCTTGTGATCTCAAATTCACTAGTCTTTTTCGAGCGGTTTGCTCGTTTTATCTAATTCTCTAGTCTCTTGCGCTTGGTTTGCTCCTTGTTCTGAAACTCTCTAGTTTCTTTCGAGCGGTTCGCTCCTTGTTCTCTGCTGAGCCTTGTGCCCTTGTGACAGGCTCCTTGCCCTCGCAGGTCTCCTGCCCTTCGGAGGCTCCCGGCTCGGTGGCCTTTGGCAGACTGCCTCTCCACGCTCACGTTTCTTGTTCTTGTCCCTCTCCGTTTTCTTCTCTTCCCATCCCCTCCCCGAACTCCCCTTTCCTTTCCCTTCCCTTCCTTGCTCTTGCAATCCTTTCCGCTGCCCTTCGTCGCTGTGTCTCGCTTCCTTTCCCCGCCCTTTTCCTGCTTTCTTTTCCGCTTCCCTGCCCTCTGCCTTTTCATCCTCTCTCCCTGTTCGCTCTGTTTCTCTGTCTCTCATTCTCTCGTTCCCTCTTGGTTTGCGTCCCTCTCTCGTTTTGTCTCTTTCCCTCTCTCCCTCTCTCTNNCTCTCTTTCCAGCTCTCTCTCTCTCTGCCTGTCTGTGTCTGTCTGTCACCCTCTCTTTCTTTCCCGGTACTTCTGTGTCTCTATCTTTCTGTCTCTCCGTGTCCCTCTCTGTTTTATTTCACTGTTTTCTTTTGTTCCTTCGGCCTTAGACCCCCCAAACCCAGGGCGCGAAAAAAATCCTTGTACTGCCGGTTAGGCTGTTTTTGGTGACGGCGCCTCTACGCGCCCATGCGTTTTCAGAGATTCCAGAATGAGGCGTTTTGCATGGATACGCGCGAAACCACAGCGAGAGCTCAATCTCAAATAAAATTCTAGTTCAGGCAGGTGCGCGAAACACTAGAGGCTGAAGTAAACTTTGGGCCTAACTGCGCTTTCGCTCGGGTGTTGAAGAGGCTTCAGAATATAACTTTATTTTAGGGAGAGTTTTGAAGGATGTGTGGCTGAGTGTAAAGTATTGACTTGACTTAGGTTTGACTCAGGGTCTAGGATTGGGTTGAGGCTTGAGGCCAGAGAATGAATGCCGCTTTTGCTCAGGCCCCCCTTGCCAGTAGTCCCAAATCGCGCAAGAGTTTCGCATGTCCTGTGGTTTTTCGCCACAGAGCCTGCCACACGTAGGTGTAAACTTGCGGATGCGAGCCCTGTGAATTTTCATGCTGAAGGCACCCTCCCGGCTGAAGTGCAGAAAGGAGGATGCCAGCCAAGACGTGGTTTTGACCAGCTGAAGCCAGGGCAAGGATCCGCTCCTGCAGGCCATCCACTCGTAGAAGACCGCACGCAAAGCCATGTCTGCCACAGCATCCTCCTCAGCCTGCCAGAGCAGGAGGAACAGAACCTCTCGCAACTCCTCTATGGGAAAATATGCGAAGCCAGCAAGTGTGGCCGGCAAAACGGAGCCATGCTCACGGAGAAGCACAAGCAAAGTGAGAAGGCAGCCCAGCCAGCGACGCATCTTGAAGAGAAAAGCTGCTATGGCCATATGTATGTATATATATATATTTTTTTTTATTTATGCACATATATATATATGTGCATATATATATACATATATGTACATATAAATATGTATATATACACATACACACANNTATATATATATGTGTATATATATAGTTAGAATCATCATCAGCAGCATCATCATCATGAGCGTCACCATCATCTTCATCATGTTCAGCATTATCATCTGCATCAAGAGGATATGTGACGGCCGTACGCTATTAGGCCCCCCCCCCCCAACCCTCCTCCCCCCCACCCCAACCCTGAAACCTGCAAAAACGCATGGGCGCGTAGAGGCGCCGTCACCAGAAACATGCCCTGTCTTGTCTTCATGGGGCACCCGGTTTTGC
The DNA here is from genome assembly GCA_905231915.1 of Symbiodinium necroappetens. Lineage (NCBI taxonomy): Eukaryota > Dinophyceae > Suessiales > Symbiodiniaceae > Symbiodinium > Symbiodinium necroappetens. The sequence continues at coordinate 9,104 of CAJNJA010017379.1, forward strand.
TAGAGTGTCGGTTGCAGTGTGGATCGATTCAGTAGGTTGCTGGTTTCTCCGCGTCAGTCGTTCTATACTGCTGCACGTTGCTGGTCTCGACGCTTCCACCCCAGCCAATCCTTACATATGTCATCGTCGCCTTGAGATGGGTGTGAAGCAGCAAGCGTGAGCCGTCTTCCTCTAACACTTCATGACTGCTGTCAACCGTCTTGCCAATGTCGCTGCGTTCTCCTATCATCGGTTAGGTTGGTCTGGGATAGGAAGGGCACATTACTGCATGTGATCTGCAGCCTGTTCAGTATTTGTTGAATGTGAGATCTTCCCGTGGCCATCTTGGGTCGAGGCGATCGCCTCGAAGGTCCGGGAAGGATCTGTTTTGTCAACGAAAGGACTCCATTGTAGGGCCTGGGATCTGTGCAATGGCTGGTTGGGGTCCCAACGGCTGGGAGACCCAAGCTCAGGGGTCAGGGCCGCGATGACCAGGACTACCGCCGTGATCGCGCCCAGGGCGGTGGATGTGGAGGTGGGTATGGTGGCGGTCGCCGTCGCAATGACGACCGTCGCCGAGGAGGGGGGGTGCCAATTCCCACAAGCAGCTCACAACCCCTGCGAAGTTCGCCTCCCTCTCACTTCTTGGAGTCGATGGCCGAGTGTGAGGACAACGATCGAAAGACATCCATCATCATGGTGGATGCCAGAGACGATCGCAGTGTCTCGTTTTTTCAGGCATGGTTGGTGCAAGAGATCATGACGAACTCCTCTAGTTCGATCAATGTTCTCACTGAAAGGGAGCAGGTGATGCCACCTCAGTCAGGTTTTCACCTGTCCCTCTTCGCCAACTACACGCTCGATGGAGTCAAGGCAACTGCGGTGATATCGGTCGATTCGCAGACAGGAGCTCTTTGTGCCGGCTGGGATCGAGCCACAGCCAATGATCAATGATCTTAGGCGCGTGGCTCTTTCTGCCTTTTCCGTGGCTGGTCTTGAACGACACCTCGCCGTCCCACACGGACGTGAAGATCTACAATGGGAACGAGATCCTGTTGCACTGGATCTTTCGCGGGTTCCGCGCAGACACCGACCTCTCCGGCCCAGCAGCAGTTCGCCGATGAGTTCTTCATTCGTGGCGTTCGCCGTGGACGAGTTCGGCTGTCAGTGGTGGTCGCTGCCTTTTCGGGATGGCGGGTCTCCGTGTTCTCTTTCGAGTGCGGTGGTCGTATTTTCTCGGTCGGGCCCAATGGAACTGCGGTCGCCGGGGATAGTGCGCGCTCGCGCTTTGAGCTCCCCGCTCGTCCGAAGACGCGGTCGGGAATGATTCTGACAGTGTGGAGTTTCGCTATCGCGACTCCACCAAAGTCGGAGGCGAGTTGCCGTGGGAAGCCAGAGCCTGGCTGCAAGTGATAGGGGCTAGGGCCTTCAGCGTGGCCTTCGGCAGCGAAACCATTGAGCAGTCAAGCGGAGTGCGGCAAGGTTCACCCGACTCACCGACCCTCTTCTCTGCAGGAAATGGCGAAGCTTTGAACGAGGTCATAACCGACCTGAAAGACACGGTCTCCAACCTCAAGCTCCCAGCCACGCCGTTCGGCATCGGGGCCTTCATGGACGATGCGTACACCTGCAGAGCCAACCCCCGACTGGATCCGAGCCTGCCTCAAGGCAGTCGAGCAGCGCTTTGCGCAAAGAGCCTTCACGAACCCACTGGATGCCATCATCCGCGAGATGCAACACCGGGCGCGGAAGAGCTTCCGCGCCAACAAGAACCTCCTCTGCTGCAACCCCAGACCACCGGGAGGATCTAAAAAATAGATCCCCTAATTTGGGACCCTATACTACTAAGGGGTACTTTATAGGAACCCCCTTCAGGGATCTACTTTTTGGATCCTTCC
>CAJNJA010017380.1:148-10663 GCA_905231915.1 Symbiodinium necroappetens
AGGCTTTTTGGGCCCAAAGACCCTATGATATAAGGCTTTTGGGGTTATTTTGATGCTAAGTGGGTAGGGTTTAGGGTTCTCCTCTCCCTGGTTCTTCCTGCAGAGAATGGGGGAATGGATCCCTATGATAAGCCCTTTTTGGTCCCTCGTCGTCCTCCCTATAAGACCCTAAACCCCTCAACGCCAAAAGTCCCTTATAGCAGTCCCTTTAAAACCCGAACCCCTAAACTCTAAACATTCCCCTATAGTAGCCATAGTCATAGTAGTCCCCTTGAAAGCCCGAAGAACTAGACCCTAAACCCTAAAGGCTACGAGCGGGAGCCTCCTGAGTTCTTGAAGCAAAGAATCGTGGTCATGGGTTATAGGGTTTAGGGGGGTTTACGTGTTTAGGGGTTTACGGTACGGGGTTTACGGGTTTAGGGATCCCTGCTGTAATCCCTAAACGGTACACCCAAAATGTAATTTTGAAGACTGGAATGTTTTGAGTAAGACCTGGAAATGAAGGAACATCTAGGTTCAAACATGCTTAAACACTAGATGATGCGCATTGAAACCCTGAAGGACGTGTTGCAAGCTGCGGGCCGCGGGTTTAGGGTTTCAGAGTTTAGGGCGTCTTTTGGGCTTGAGGTTTAGGGTTTAGGGTTTACCTAAGCCCTAAACCCTAAACCCTGAACCCTACCCTCGCCTCAGGCAACCCCGTGGCGCAGTTCTTTTCTCTTGTTGGCACATGCTCCTGTGTGCATCTTGGCCCCCAAAGGAAGCCCTGCAGAAATCCTCCTCATGGGACCCCAAACCCCAAATCCTAAACCCTAAAACCCCAAAGCCTAAACTCCAAATCCCAAGCCCTAAACCCCGAACCCTAAACCCCAAATCCTGAACCCTAAACGACCCGAAGCCTTTTTGAAACCCTCCACCCCCTGCAGAGATCCTTCCCGCTATCCCCGTAGTCCCGGCTCTGGAGTCCTCCTTGGGTCGGTCCTCGGATTCAGGTTTAGGGTTTCGGGTTGAGGGTTTAGGGGTGTAGGAGTTGAGGGGTTTAGGGGTTTAGGGGTTTCGGGGTTGAGGGGTTGGGGGTTTAGGGGTTTGGGTGTTTAGGGTTTCGGGTTTAGGCTTGAGGGTTTAGGGTTGAGGAAGTCTTTTGGGATGTCCTTCAGGAGGGTTCCTTTTGGAGGGTTCCTTTGAAGTTTTTTTTTTTTCCCTCGACGTTTCCTCTAAGGGGTCCTTTAGGAGTGTTCCTTTGCGGGTTCCTTGAATGTGTTCTTTACGGGATTTCAGGCTTTTGGGGTTCAAGCCTTACAGCTTCAATTCTTGTGTAAGGTTCAGAACCCCTAAACCCCTAAACCCTAAACCCTCAAGCTGAAGATGCTTGGAATGGGTGTTTCGGCCTTCACGCCTTGGATTGGGGAATCACTTCCTCTGAAAGGTATCTAATGGCCACGGTGATGCTGAAGGTGCTCAAGCTCAACGCGCCGCAGCTGCATTTGGGGTTGAGGACTGGCTGAGTTTTGGGCTTTCGGCTAAAGGAGGCGACGTCGGGTGCCAGTGCATATGGGAGTTTCCGAAATTTAGGGGTACCCTATTTTGGGGTCTCTTATAGTAAGGATCCTACTATTTAGGGTACTATATTAGGGTCCCCTATTTTCGGAAACCCGCATATGGATAAGGTCAAAACCCCTCAAACCTCAAGCTCCAGAATCCTGAAGCCGTACGCTCTTGCTCTGCTTTGTCTAGTCCTTGGTCTTGTTCGCACTCGTGTTGTTCGTCTGGTCATTAGTTGTAGATCCCGCATCCCTGTCATGGTGGTGTTCGTGGTTCTGGTGCTGTTGGTAGTGGCGACGGCGCCCGTCGTCGTCATACTGCTTGAGGCAGGGCATGTAGCATTTGGCCCTGGAGCAACAGTAGTGGCAGCATATCTGAGATCTCATTCCCAAATCCAGAGACCCCAATATCCCTCAATTAAGGACTATACCTTAACTGGTATTAGGGTTCCTCTTATAATTTAAGGTATTTTCCTTAATTAGGGGATATGGGAGCCTCTGGGAAGTTGCAATGCCAGTATAAGACCAACTGCCGATAGAGTCTCGGAGTGATTTGCTGATAGCGCCTGAGCCTAAACCCCTCAACCCTATTCCCTTCGACCCTTTGGCCTCTACAGCACGATGTGAGTACGGGTCAGGAAGCGGGCGGTCTGTCGCGTCCGAAGTACCCCAACCGGGCGGGCTACAGGCGATCCGACACAGATGGACCCTAAACCCTCCTACACCCTAGCCTACACCCTAAACCCCAAGCCCCGAAACCCTAAACCATGTGTGTTTTCAAGAGCTTGACATGGAGGGCTCGTGCAAGGTTTGAGGGCGAGGCTTTGGCTGAGAGTTTGGTTGGGTTCCGCGGTTTTCACGGGATTTGTTCACGTGTTTGTTGGCGATGGCATTCGACAGCCTCTCCAGCTGCTCAGGGTTCTGTTTTCGGCGCTTTTTGCGTTGTCATTTGGGTCGTATAGGTCTGCAGAAGGTTCGTACGAGGTATTGCCCAAAAGCGTCCCCAGACGCTAGGCCCCAACGCCTAGAAACTGTGCCCTATATGTAGAATAATGGCTTTTTGTGGGTCTTGGCTATTATTTTGCCTACTCATGTTGTTCGTCGGTATGTGTTAGGTTCAACCCGGTAGGACTAAGACCCCAACTACCTGACTACCTGTGGTCAGTATGAGTGGGTGGGTCCCCATCCAAACTATGAGCGGTGGAAACCATGAGGGGAGTCGCAAACCCCAAACCCGAAACCCTGAACCCTACACGCTAAGCCCCACACCTGGCTGCGCTTCGGTTTGTGGCATAGTTCGCTTCGGTTTCGAACAGCTCTCGGTTCCAACCGATTTGGTTCGCAGTTCTTCGCGGTTTGTGGAGGTTGGTTGGTTCCTAAACCGCTTAACCCTAAGCCCTATGAACCCGTTTTCATCCACCGCGTCTTTTTTCCCTATATAGAGGTACCACGAGAATAGACCACACCCCCCGATGGGCCGGTTTTCAGGGTTTTTTTTGGGGGGTGTAGAGGGTTTGGGTCGTGGGGTCTTCGGCTTTCTAGGCTTTCGGGGTCAAGGGTTCAGGGTCCGGGGCTGCGGTTCTGGGAAGGACGGTTGGGGAAGGGCCTGGCAAGCTCCGATGGCTAGCTGGGTTCTTGTTAAAGGGGTTTTAGTTTAAGTTGCCATTATAAAGAAGCCCTATTATCTACTATAGATCCCTATTAATTTAAGTTACCATTATAAAGGAACCGTACTATTTACTATAGATCCCTATTTATGGTAGCTTAAATTGGATTCCTTCACAAGAACCCAGCCAGGCACGTTGTCGTGACGGGCTCAGCGTCGCTCCAGGTGTACATCGACTTCTTGCACGAGTGGCTTTGACCTGAAACCTAAATGTTACACCGTTCATCCCATCGGGCTCTGCATGCATTTCTTTGCACCTGTGTCCGCGCATCATGTGAAGCCAACAAACGGGCCTACATATTTCAGAAACAAGCTTTTGTTACCAAGGGCCAGCACAGGTTTTTTTTGGGCCGACCCAGGTTCTTTCACGTCGACAATGCCTCCGAAACCGACGATATCGATGTGGTGATCCTGTGTCTGAGCTGTTTTGGATTTTTGGCAGAAATGCAGCTTTGACTGCTGCAGCTCTTGTTGGTGCCACCAACTTTTGATGTGGTGCTGCGCTTCGCATCCATGCCGTCAGTTTCTTGCTTTTTTGGTGCCAGTGCTGCAGTCACTGCCAGAAACTACTGTCACCAGTGCCAATGTTACCAAGCTTTGAACAGACAAGTCCTGCTTGTAGTAGTTCAATTAGCAGCATCAGGAGCAAGAGTGCAGAACAGCGTTGTTACTAGCCATAGCAGTAGCAGTTGACATTCCATGCAGCGAGAGTAACAGTACGAATGGCAAGAATACTACGCAAGCTAAATAATTGGTTATACTGTTCTTTAGGGTTCCTTACTGCAACTAAAGCGCAGTATACCCTAGCACCCTATCCCAATTAGTAACGCCCCTGAAAAGACTCTGAAGCCTTAGACGCTGACTTGATTCCAGGCACTTGGCAGGACAGCGGAGTGTCATGCAGCAGCTCCAATCCTACCTCGGCCACCTGGCTGCCAGGAGGGCTGAGGAGAGCGCAGGGCTTACGATCCAGGCCTTGGGGTTTCAGATGGGCTTCATTTGGTTTTTGTAGGCCTAAACCCCTAAGCCCTAGTATGGTTTTGTAGGGGTCAGCTTTATTTGGTTTTTGTAGGCCTAAACCCTAAGCCCCAGTATGGTTTTGTAGGGGTTTTGGCGGGTGTTTGCGGGCCGTAGGAGAGGACGGTCGAGTTCGAGACGCCCCGAACCCAGGCTCGGGTCATGATCTTCCTTCTTCTCATCGTTGTCTTAGGGGCTGAGTAGGTAACCTTTGACCTTTTGGGGCTTGTATAAACCCATTATAATTCAGAAGGTTAACCTTTTTTGGGCTAAGGTACTCGGCCCCTAAGTTGTTGTTCTTATTACTGCTATTATGTGCCGTTAAGGCTAGTATGTTGGTTTTCTTGTTATTGTTAGTCTTATTACCATGAGCATATTTCTAGCATTGTTGCGATTACGGGTATGCTCATTTTCATTATTGCTTGCTGCTATCACGATTATTCTCATCGGTAGTCCTGGAGGGTTCCAACCGGGGTTCTCGCCTTTCGACCTTCTAGCCCCCCAGCCCGTAATTTCACCCTAAACCCTAGACCCTAGACCCGAAACCCTAAACCCTGAACCTTGAACCCTGAACCCTAAACCCTAAACCCTGTTCTAAGTATCAGGGCCCCGGTTTCAGACCCCTTTTCTAGCCTCGGGGCCTCAGGATGAGCTTGAGAAGAGCCGGGTAAGCCTTAAACCAAGCCCTTAAGCCCTAAACCTTAAACCCTAAACCGTGAACCCTAAGCCCCAAAGCCTCAAAAGCATCGAGACCCCAGGTCTAGAGCCCTAGGTTTAGGGTTTTAGGGTTTAGGGGCTTTGGGTTTGGGGTTTAGGGCTTAGGGCTTTAGGCCAAAACCCAAAACGACCGATCCACAAGCTCAGGAAAGGGGGGCAGCGAGGACCTCCGGATACTGCGAAAGGTTTGGATGGTGGAGGGTTCGGCTTTGTGCCTCGCTCTTATTTTTTTGGTTTAGGATTTAGGGTTTAGGGTTTGAGTTTAGGGCCGTTTTAGTGACCAGTTCTGGCGCCTGTTGATGTGATGCTCTTGCCTCTGTGTGCTGCAGTACCCCCATGCTATATTATTATTGTGATGATGGTCGCTATCGTGCACATGTGCCTCTGATCTTTTGGCCTTGTAATTGATGTTAACCTGCTGGCTGGGTACTCTTGAGAGCTAGCCTAGACCCTTGATGAATAACCCCGCCACCATAAAAGGAAGAAGACGGCGTTTGCTAATCAGGGGTCTGCACTACTAGATTAGTTTGTACTATTCGCAGTAGCAGCATGACCCCCGACTGGAATGATCTTGCTAGCGGCAGATTGATTAAAAAACGTACTAATTTATTGACCTTAGCAACCCAAGAACCCCGGAAGTAGGAAGGAGGGTTGACTAGTTCTTTTGGAGGAGTGGGTGAGAGGCTTAGAGTTCTAGCTAAAACCCTCCAGAAGTTGTAGGATGGCTGAACAGGCCGAGGGACCAACGTCTCCATGGGGTCCTCCAAACCAAGGCCCTCTGCTCCGAACCCTGCACTCTGTTTAGGGTTCACGGTTTTTGGGGTTTAGGGTTTAGGATTTTTGGGGTTTAGGGTTTAGGGTTTTGGGGTTTTGGGTTTAGGATTTTTGGGGTTTAGGGTTTAGGGTTTTGGGGTTGAGGGTTTCGGGAAGGGCAGTGTCTCTGCCGATGTAGTGGCTGCGAAAAGCAGTGCCTCTGCCGCAAAGGCGGCTGCACTCAAAAGGGGTCGGGGACGAGGTCGCGCAGCGAAAGGCAAGAGCTGAATCGCCAAAACACGGGCACATGTAGCTCTTGGATTGTCTGCGTGGATATACAATACCTGAAAATCCTCCCAAAGTGCTAGAAACCTTGACTTTGAGCTGTTCTGGGTACATTTTTTTTCGATGGCTTCTATTCGCTTCTATTGGCTTCTGTTGCCTTCCTTTAGCTTCCGTTGGCTTCTTTTGGTTGCTGTTAACTTTCTCGAGGCTTCTTCTGACTTCCCTGGATATCTCGCCCTTATGGAAGCAAATTTGCAGTAACACCCCCTGCCCCCCCTCCCATCAAGTCTATGACAGGTGCCACAGATATGCGAAAAAAAACATGCCCCGACATGCCAAAACACACGCGCCGACCCGCTAAACACGAGCCGACACGCAAACATCTCCGCGCCGAGACTGAAAAATGCGTTTTTTTCTGTGACGGGCATGTCTGGAACTCACAAGGAATGAGCGAGATGGAGGTAGGTGAAATTGACAGTGACAAATGTGAAAGGCGACCCGCCGACATGCCAACAAAACCGCACAGACATGTCAAAAGCGATGCGCCGACATGCCAATAACTATGCGCCGCCATGCCAAAAAAACTACGCACGACATGGCAAAGCCTAGGCGCTGCCGACATGCGAAAAACACGCACCTACATGCCAAAAACGCGCACCGACGTGCCAAAAACGTGTGCCGACATGTCAAACTCCCGCGTGGTGCGCCGATCTGTCAAAATCACGTGCCGGCATGCCAAAGCCACGCGCCCACATGTCCAAAAACACCCGCCGACATGTCAAAAGCGACCTCGCGGAGATGATATCTCGAGGTGTGTGTTTTGCATTTCGGGGCGCGTTTTTGTCATGTCGCCCCCCGCCTCCTTCCTTCATGTGACAAAGCGCCCAACCCCCAAATCCAGACCCAAACCGCAAAACCCTGAACCCTACACTCCAGTTCACAACCCCAAACCCCAACACCCCTTAGAACCTTTAAAAAAACACTCCAATTAGCAATCCCAAACCCCAACACCCCTTTAGAACCTTTAAAGGAGCCCTTCAAGGAGCCCTCCCTAAACCCTAAACCCTAAACCCTAAGCCCTAAGCCCTAAACCCTAAACCCTAAACCCTAAACCCTAAACCCTAAACCCTAAACCCTAAACCCCAACCCTTCAAGGAGCCCCGGTACCGCTCAGGAAAGCCGAGGACCTCGATCGCGCCCGCTTTTCTTCGGCCTCAGCGGCCTTCCTTCTGCCAAACATGCGACCTGGAGATTCAGAAGGGTTTTAGGGTTTAGGGTTTTAGGGTTTTAGGGTTTTAGGGTTTTAGGGTTTTAGGGTTTAGGGTTTAGGGTTTAGGGTTTAGGGTTTAGGGTTTAGATTCACATAGGTAGGTTCTCAAGTGTAGAGGTTCTGGGTTTAGGGTTTAGGGAGTTCTCTGTATGATGATGAGTAGTGTTATTGGTTTAAAATTCTAGGGTCTAAATTAGGGTTAAGGGCTCCTTGACAAGGTTGCTATGGGTTTCTATAAGGGTACTATAAGGGTAGTTCTCCAAATTAGGGTCCTTTCGGGTCTGTTGTCTAAGTGTGCCGTACTATGTTCGGGACTTACAGGGACCCTCGTCTAGTTTGGAGAGCTACCCAATATGGGAGCTTCAGCTTATCAACCCTACCTCACATAGTTCGATCCTAAACCCTAAACCCTACTCTGAATAGTGGGATAATCCTTAATGGACAAATGTATAAATGTGTGTATGTGTATATACATATGACATACGTATATACATATGCATGTACATATACATATACATCTACATCTGCATCTGCACCTGCATCTACCTCTACCAGTATGTGCAAGCTTCGGTGCAAGTATGGGTTCCTCTTTTTTTTTTGGGGGGGGGGGGAAGGGGGTCCTTGTCATAATGATCCTACGATACGATTTAGGGTTCGATTTTGCGGTACAAAGCCCCCCAAACCCAAAAGCATCTGCCGTAATTAACCCTCGGCCGGATATGGGTTTAGCATGTTGGGTTTTGGATTTGGGTTTTAGCAATTTGGTGTTTCGAATCCCTGGTTTTCTGTGATTTAGGCTAGGCCTTGCAGAAGCTACAATCATGGCCAGCACCGTGCCCTCTAACACCCAAGCTTTGCTTGAGGATCGCCCGGCTTAGAAAGCAGGTCACGAACTCGGTTCCAATAGCCCTTAATTAAGGAATATGCCTTAAATTATAATGGGAACCTTAATAAGATTTAAGGTATATTCCTTAATTAAGGGATATTGGAGTCTCTGGGAACTCGGTTCTAAGTACAGGGCTGAGGTTTGTCCTAGTACAACCTTCCTTCAAGCCTCAGTTACTAAGTCCCATGCTGCTTGAAGGAACCCCCAACCCTAAACACTAAACCCGTAAGCCTTATCCCTCAACCGAACCCTCTGCCCTAAACCCTAAACGCTGAGGTATGGGACTGACCCAGAGAAGGAGGATGTGGGCAACCTCATGCGAGCCCTTACCATGAAAAGGCTCCCCCTAGAGAGGTTTAGGGTTTTAGGGTTTAGGGTTTACGGTTTAAGGTTTTAGGGTTTAGGGTTTAGGGTTTCATTTTTTAGGGTTTAGGGTTTGAGGTTTTAGGGTTTAGGGCTAAGGTTTTAGGGTTTAGGGTTTAGGGTTAAGGTTTCAGGGTATAGGGTTTAGGGTTTAGGGGGCCTTTAGGTTTCTGGCTTCAAGTTTGCAGGCCTCTTCCGACCATGTAGGCCCTAAGCCCTGAACTCGAAACCTGGGACCGCAAACCAAGACCGCACGATGGTGATGTAGAGCCCTGACTTCTTTTGTCCCACTACCGTAAGAAAGGGTTTTTTTTACTGATCAGGGGCTCTGCATTGCGGTGCACAGCTGCATCTTGTTTGGGCTTCTTTTTTTGGATGACGTGGGCTCCGGGAACGTTGGCTCAAGCCCATCGGAATCCTTTGCCAGACACCCTCAAGCCAAGCTAGCCAAAGCCCCAAACCCAGAACCTGCCCCTTCCTGAAACCCTAAACCCAAAGCCCTAAACCCTAAATCCTAAACCCTAAACCCTAAACCCAAAAAAGTCTGTTCGACTCTCTGGTTTCTTCTGGAGCTTTCACTCGTTTACCAAAGGGTTTAGGGGTTAGGGTTTGGGGTTTACGGTTTAAGGTTTAGGGTTTAGGTTTAGGGTTTGGGGTTTGGGGTTTGGGGTTTAAGGTTGAGGGTTTGCCAGGGTTCTTGTCGGGTGTCATGGGCTGTTTTTTTATTAGGGGGTTTGATCGTGTTCTCATGGGGTTTGAATAGGTTTTCAACAGGGGCTTGCAGGGTGCTTCATGGGATAAGGAAGGAAGGACCCCTTGACCTCCGGTGTTCATCCATTAAGGGCTCTTGTAGCGGATCTATAGTAAGGTTCCTTGAAGGGGTTCCGTTACTGGAAGCCTAAACCCTAAACCCTAAAACCCTAAAACCCTAAACCTAATGGCTACTGGGCTTTCTGGATTTTATGCCAGGCACACCTCCTACATCCGTGTGGTCTGCATGATGATGAAGGCCGCCCTTGCTTCCGACAGATTCGCATGTTTAGGGTGTAACGTAGGGAGTACGGGTTAGGCACCACTGTCTCATCTACAGGCCATAATCATCGGAATACGGTTTTGAGGTCCACCTTTTTCGGATAAGCATGCCGGGACTCTAACGGGACATTGCCACGGCACCCGTATGATCTCCACTTGACTGCTCCGCCAACGACGAAGCTTGCCTCTAACGAAGCCCTAAACCCGAACCCTGAACCCAAAACCCAAAACCCTAAACCCTAAGCCCCCTAAACCCCCAAGTCCTCTTACTCCAATTGACTACTCCACAACCAGAAGCACCCAAAAACCCCCAACGCGTCACCTCCGAGCCCGACAGTGGCGGAGAAGAGTTCAAGGCGATCCCCCTGAAACCCTAAACCCTAAACCCTAAACCTGAAGCCCCAAACCCCAAACTCTAAACCCTAAACCCTAGACCCTAAACCCTGAAACCCTGAAACCCTAAACCCTAAACCCCAGACCCAACCAAAAAAAAGCCTGAGCCCGAAGACCGACACCCGAAACACGCACCCTACGACCCAATGAGATACATGATCCTGAAAACGAGACCAGAACCTTAGAGATGATTTTCTAGGATTTGTGGGAAATAGGGTTTGGGGCTTAGGATTTAGGGTTTAGGGTTGTAGGGGCTAGGGTTTACCTGGGAATCCGGTTTTCTACCCTCTAATGAAGGGGTCACAACCTACTATTTTGTAGGGTTTGGGGTCCGAGGTAGGGTTTAGGCACACTCTAGGAAAGACTTCTACAGCCGTCTCTTCACCTCACTATGGTGCTCTATCGCAGAGCCCATGCAAGCAGGGCCGTCGTTCTAATCAGAGGGTTCACCCTGACAGTAATTTAGAGAACCCTGCACGCCAAACCCTATAGAACAAAAGCTCCAGAAAAGATCGATAGATTGCACACCTTCTTCTTTTTTATTGTTGCTACTATATTATATTTGTCATAATGACACCCCCTAAACCCTAAACCC
>CAJNJA010017381.1:0-10979 GCA_905231915.1 Symbiodinium necroappetens
CCACAGTTTCCGACACGCAAGGCTGCCGGAATGTCAAAAAGCTAATCTTCTCTGTCCTTCAAGTCCGTGGTCGCAATGACTCACCCTCATGTTTTTTTGCCTCGGGGGGCCTTGTTGGGGGGCTTCTGCAAATCATTGCCGCAGGCGCACAACTTGGTCGGCCATGGCTCATGGGAGGATGACCGCAAGGCCCGACAGCTGCATTTTCCTATTGCGAGAGGGAACGGCGCATTAGAGCAACCCGGAACAGCGCATGGGTCTGGTGACGTGGTCCCGCGTGGGCATATTGCTTCCCTCAGCACAAGCAGCCAAAGGCCCAGCTCGAGATGCGGGGTGAGTTGAGAAAAAGGTACATCTCGTACTCGGCTTACCACAAGCTTCGGCAGCGAGTCGCTGCCAACATTTGCCAGCCCCTGGAACCTTGTTGTATCCATCCCCCTTAATATTGTGACAAGTCGAGGGGGGGCTAACCCCTCATCGCCACCCAGTTACGGGCTGGATCGCCGCCCACCGTATCATGTGAGGGTGACGGGTGCTCGAGACAGAGGTGGGGATGAAGAGTTCAGCGTGTCATCTCCACTCAATGGACTCTGATTGAAATCCTAAAAGTTAAGGAATTTAGGGTTTAGGCTTTCGGGCTTTGGGTGGGTTTACAGTCTAACGCTCTGGCATAAAGCTTCCATTCAAGAGTCTATAAGAAATCTTTAGAGGAGGACCGCAGGGGTTTTTATGATTGGAGTCGTGTCCCTTTCAGGTAGTATACGGCTGGTGATGACGGTGGCGGGGGTTGTGAGGGATGCAGGTGAGTACGGAAACGAACGCCTCTTAGTCCTAGGCTGGGCTCCCGAAGCGTCAACCTCAAACCCAAAGGCAGGGCCGAAACAGTAAACCCCCCCAACCAGACGTGCAGGTTCGTGGACAGGACTTCTTTATCCGCACAAGAGTCCTCCAGGCAGGTCGGATGGGATCGCATCGGATATGGAAGCGGTAGTACTTAGTTTTCAACCTTTTTCGGTTGGAGGGTTTGGGTTTCAAACAGCGAAAAGAAAGATGACCTTCCTATCCCGAACCCTAGGAGAATGCGGAGTAGAGCTGAAGGGGATTCAGGGCTTGACACGAAAGAGTTTCTGTCCTTGCGATGCTGCTGCTGCTGCTGATGATGATGGCCGCGGCGCGGTGGTTGCAGAGGGTCTGGATTTCAGGATCGCAGATATGTAAAATCGCACGAACAAAGAAGAGAGCTTCCAATCAGGTGGATTAAAATGGGCTGCCGAAACATTCATTAATAGGTCCTTGAGCACCCTTTTCATTCGAAATCAAATCTGTGCAGCGAAATTTGGTTCCGTTTGCTGGTTACGCTGGGTCCTTTTTGTCCCAGCGTACCTCAGATAGATGTGCTTAGGCGAGCTGCGATCCTTTTCCGGAAAGTATACGTACATATGACCAAGTATTGGAATTTTGGATCCGTCGGCTGATTATGGCCCATCAAGAAGAGGCTCCGCACCGTAAATTCGGGATATCCAAAACGAGGTGCTACCCTTCGACGTTTGAGCCGAACCCGACGGCCCTGAAACCTGCAACTATACCTTACTTTTGATTGAGGAGTATGAAGCCTTGTGGGAGGGGACTTGGGTTTTTTTGTGACCTCAACCTCTTGGCATTACGACATTGCTGGGGATTTGGGTGCCCAGAACATCCCGGAACAAAGGTTGAGTTCATATTAGGGGCTCCCAAGCCAAACTGTTCGGATAACACAATATGCCGGCTGAAAACTCATGGAGCCGAGAAGACAATTTCGCCTCTCGCCAGTCGACAAGTAGATCGTTGCAACTGTTCGGAAAAGCCAGCCTGCAAGCAGACGCCTAACGATGTCGTCTGCGGCGGCAGGCAGCGGGCGCCAGGGAGAAGGGCGTGATGGCGGTTAGTTTGCTGTGTTTAGTGTGGGTTTCGCTTTTAGGCATCCAGGTTTAGGACAAGGCAGGCTTTTATTGTGTAGTTGGTCCTGATTCGTTGCATTGGAATTTGGGAGCCGCCAATGAAAGCGCGCCAGTTGAACCACTTGCCCGCCTGAAGAGTGGATAGCGCTACGACTTTGGGGGGGAGGCCACTTGGGGCACTTGCCTGAGTTCAGGGTTTTGGTGTTTAAATTTTGGGTTTAGTAGGGGCTTGGGGTTTGACGTGGAATGGCGTGTAAGACTGTGTCGAGTGCTGGGGACGATTGCGAGGAGGCGCTTGTCAAACTCTGGATACAACCCTGCAGCTTCCTGGAACCCCAAATCGGCTGTCAGGGAGCTAGGCGCGTCATGGATGCTCGATGCCGCGGCTGCAGAGTCCCTCCACACATACCGCAATCATCCGCAATCAGGGCTTATTATGTTACAGGGCGAGTGACTGGAGTCTAGGGTTGCGATTCTGGATCCTACATAACACAAGCCGTAAGCCCAACTACTTTTTTTCGTTGAAGCCACCGCGATCTTGTAGCGAACTCTTCAGGCTCGAAATCAGTATAGGGCGCTATGAGATCCTACTCCTCAGCATTTGCTGGTCCTCCGAAGGAGACTGGTCAGTCCATCAGTCCCAAACTCTCCCGACAGTGAAACTCAAGCAGGGATAGCAAGACACAGAACCCTAATCGAAGAGCTTTGGAAAAGACAATTCCTGTCCACGTTCCTGCACGACTGTTTTCTCAGCTGCTTCGAACTGTTGTCTGTCTTTAAGGCCCACCGAGTCCCAACCGGCACCTGAATTCGGAAGCAGTCTTGTCCGCGACCCTCTTTGGGTCCAGGGTTTGGGCTTTAAGCCGGGTGTTTCATCTCTACATGGCAACCCATGCCTCCGAAGAAAATTATTGGTCCTCCCTCCGATGCGCACCCTCGCAGATCGCGGAAGCAGTGTTTGCGCTCTCGTGGTTACGCCAGGTCATGCTTTCTCCTCGAGCTTGCCCCGGCAAATGCGCAACCGGAAATGGTTGGAAAATCCGACTGAATGAGTCGCGGCAGCTGATGCGGTTACCACCACCACCACCCCCATCATCATCATCGTCATCATCATCATCATCCCAGCCAGCACGAATCTTGGCCGTGTCCCTCGTCATTTCCCATCACCACCATCACAAGCATAAGCAGCACATCATCATCATGATCACCCTCCTGATCTTTGAGGTCATCACCACCAGCATCGGCAACAACATTTTCAACATAACAGCAGCAACTGCAACTTACAACGGCAATCGCACCGCCGCCGCAACCGCGACCGCAACAACAATAAGTTCAACGCAACCACTGCTGTGCCACCAGAAGCCACTCTCCCTTCAATTCATCATGCGCCTTCATCATTGCCGTCATGACTTTGCTCCGTGCTTTTATGCTACAGTTGGTGTCCAGGTCATGATTTCGCTTGCGCTCACGCTTACATACATCATTTTATGAGGACCATCAACATAATCAGAAGAACTGCGTTGCCGGCACCATCATCCGCATTACCGGCAGCATTGCTATGCAACAATCTCTTTATGGGTGGTTGAACGCCGGTGGACAAGCAGATGAGAAGTGGTAGGAACGGATTGTAGCCGGGCGCCGGTGGAAAGAGTGCAAGCCAAGTTCAAGAATACACATGGTCGCACGATATGGTGTTTCATGCCCGGATTGATCGTCTTAGCCGCGGCCCAAACACCCACCATGCACAAAATCGCATTGCTTGCGAGATGGGTCCCACACTGCAAGCAACACAAACAGCGAAGAAGCGACAACAAACACGGAATGCCATGGCTTGCGGCGGATCTCCATCAGTGTTGCGACACAGGAGGCAGAGTTTCCGTCAGAGAATGGTCTCGAAAATGGTTTCTTGGGTAGAGTAGGTCCCAGTATTCGAACGCCGTCTAAAGGGATTTGCGCGATCGTCGACGTTGTTGAAGTTCCGAAAGCTTGCGTAGCCTGGCTGGAAGTGCTGCAGCAGTTTGCATTGCTTGCACTATGGCGAACCCTGAATCCCAAACCACCCCAAGCCTGGACTGTCCGAGTGTGAGTTTCGAAACCACTCCAAGATCAACACCTTGACCGCCCGAACCATAAACCTAGAAACCTTCAGCCCCAATCCCGGCATTGCGAGCTCGGTCTTGCTAAGTGGGAGGGGAAAAAATCCCGGGGTAGGAGGAAAATCCTGGATTGTCCGAGTGTGAGCACCGAAGCCCCAAGTTTTCCTAAACCCACGTCCTAATCCCTGACGTCCGAAACCCTAAAGCCTGAAATGTACCATTCAGCCTTAAACCCTCGGTAGGAGTGGCCGGCCCACCTGTCTCACCTGCCTCTCTAAGCGCCTTCGAGTTGACGTAGATGCCCGTTGCCCTGTGAGAATTTGTGTCCGTTCCGGGCTAGTGCACTGGAAGGGGTTTTGCTTGGCAGCTACTGTAGTTCGTCTATGCTGCTGTCTTCTCTGCTGTAATGCCGGGTTTTGCGCATCTCCACATGCTCCGATCCTCGTCGGGTCAAGTCGCCCGTCTGCATGCATCCTGCTAGTCTGGTATCTGCAGTAGTCTTAGCTGTACTGGCGTTTATCAGCTTCCCCACTGTGCCAGGGTGCATGCATATGGAGGCTTCCGATTCCACTGTCGTCTGACCTGAACAGGACGGCCGTCGTTGGCGGGCCAGGTTTGCAGCGGGATTTGTGGAGGACCTGCCACATGTGGCGACGTATTACCGGGGCATGCTAAGGCCGTGTCGTACCCTTCAGGGATTCTGCATCTGTTTAGACACACGAGACTGTGCACTGCGGCCCCCCGCAGCCACGAAGATTGCAGACACGACCGTCTCGGAAGGCGCCACCAGCCGCTCCTGCCAAACCGCAGCCGGACAAGAGGCACAACATGGCGCTGGACGCGCGGGATGTCACCGCGATTTTTTGTCGTAGCTTTCACCTCAAGCGTTCCCTGCCAGGTACATGATCTTGACCTACCTTGCCGAGTTTGACAAGGTCCCGGGGCACGCCGGAATGTCCGTCAAGGATCTCCTCAAGCAGCGCACCCAGGTTTTGTGTTTGTAGGTCTGGGTGCGCCTCCAGTAGAGATGGAAACGAGGCCCGCGGCTCCCCAAACGAAATCCAGCCACACAGGAACACACTGGCCCTTGCAAATGAAAGTCCGAGGCAGCCCAAGGCCCATATCCATCAAGCGAGCTCGCAGGATAGTTTAGGGCTTGGGGTTTGCATGGATTTTCGGGTTTGGGGATCAGGGCCTGGGCTTGGAGCCCGGCAAAAAGCTGGCTTGTAGCTTTGTGAGGTGCAATACTTAAGATTAACTTGGCCAAGCATAGCACCTGAACATGTACATGTGTTGCACAATTCATAAATGGATGGATGAATCGAGATACAGTAGCACTGCAAACGTTGCACAAAACGAAGCGCGCCAAGGTCCATTATCCCTTGCCCTTGGCTTTGGATGAACGGAGCGAAGAGGCCCTGCGCGAGTGTGGTCCTTGAACACGCAGTTTAACAAGCTTCAACGGTGTTGAGCTGATCCATGATCGCGCATGCTTAGTCAGAGTGCGCCCTGCCAGGCTGCCGCTGTCGCCACCAAGTGCACCAAGATCAGCATCGAAGCCGCGAAGGCGGCTGGTTCATAGGCTCAAGCAAAGCCCACCCACGGGCGCACCAGATAAGCTGGCAGACGGTGTCGAGAGTCGAAAGTTCTTCTTGGAGGTGCCGCAGCTCCAGCTAGCGGAGAAAGAGCTGCAGACCAAACTCTTGCAAGTGGAAGCCAAGCGCCTCGACGGCTTGTTGTCACTGTGCTGTCACTTGTGTTGCGGCTTTGAAGGTTCAAGCAATGTAGTGTCCGTCGTCCATGACCTGCATGATGCAAGGAGTGAACAGACTCACGTTCATGCACTGCTGTGGGTTGTCAGTGGAGAACCAAGGAACGCGCTGTCATCGGCTCAGCCCGAAACTTTGTAGGGTAGAGATATGAGCAGCAACCGTCCATCCGAGGCTTGCACAAGTTGAGGAATCAAACATGGCTTTGAGGATCCGGATGGTGACCCGTTCGCACGGGGACCGGCAGCTGCAGTCACAGTCCCGTCAAAGCAAGTTCGCCGTTTGCAGCATGCAAGGCAGCAAGAGCAGCTCTGCTCGCGCCGCTGTGGCTTTGCGGCTTCGCATCCACGCCAACGGACGAAGAAAGTGTGCCTTGCCTTTGGTAAGGTCCTACTGTGTGGTCTAATATGGTTGGCGAAAGCAGACAACAGCTTTGCTGTGCTTACGCTTCTGGTGTTACGCTTCTGGTGTGCCGGAAGTCTGGGGCGCGGTCCTTCATGTAGACAGCCGAATGTGCCCAGGATGCGACGCGCATCTGCGTCGCATCCTGGTGGATGGACGAGGAGAAGCTTCAGGCTCCCACGGTTAGCAGCTGATGTTTCTTAGGGTTATTAAAGGACTCAAGGCCCACACGTAGTCCCAAGAGTTTTCCATTCATCGGGATCTGGCCCCTTCATCCCTAACTACAGGGGGCCTTCGAGAGGATCCGCATCGGTTGTTCGACGCTTCATATCTTTGCATGACTGGACATGTGATTTCTCCCAAAGAAAAACGCAGAGACGCACATTCATTCTTCACGTCCCGTGTCCAGACAGGGAACTTTTCTTAGAAGTAGTTCTCGACATTGCTTCGTTTTCCACTAGTATGAACCAACGATCCCGACAGCCTTTGTATTAAGAGACAAATCGGAGCACCTTGCTTCATGATTGAGCATTCTCCCCATAATCCAGCTGGCATCTTTTCGTCACATGCCGCGATCAGTTAGCCAGCCTCGGAATGGCATTGGCCCATGCTGCGTCTGAAAGCATAACGTACTGGGTTGTGAGTTGCATTGCTACTGGCCGACAGTCCAGGATGATGATTACGAATCTTGGGACTGCGCATCCACGTCCTTTGCCGGGCACCCAGCGGTGAGATCATTAATAAGAGTGCCAGCGATCTGCTTTCGACATCCAGGTGCCTGTTTGTTTCACGTGTCACATGCATGTAACCTCGCTTGCTGCTCCAGGTTCCAGCAGAGTGTCGACAGTTGTGAGCTTGTGCAAAACAAATTCCTGCATGCTTGTAAGCCTGTACTGTGCCGGGGTTTACACACCCAGGATACAGGGGCCCGGGAGAGTGTGATAGAGTGGGGGAAGGGAGGGGAGGGGGCGGGAACGGGACGCGAGCAGGCAAACGATGGCTGTGCGCGAGTTGATCGACTACTTTGAGAGCCTCAAGGACTGCCTTGACTACGTCGCCCCTTTCACCTCCGATTTTCAGCATCTTGCAAAGCTTGAGTTGGCTCATGCAGTTCCAACTGCAGCTCGTGTTTCGGGCAAGGACGCAAACGCACCTCCGGTTCCGATCATGTTCCAACAAGAGCTGCAAGCAGCGAAGGCATGCATCTGTGTCGATTTGTTGGTGATGGTGAGCGTGGCAGTGACATGAATGAGCACATCAGGTTGTGGGCATGCGTGTGCTGTTATGACCAACGGTCCACGACGAGTGCCAGGCCTAGATCCAAGAGATGCAAGCGAGGCTCGTCGAAGCGGAGGCGTGGACTTGTCGTGAGGGTTCATCGCAAAGCACTGGCGAAGCAAGGCACATTTCAATTTTCAATGCCTCAGCTGCCTTCAGGCCGACCTGCAGAGCGCACGAGATGAGGTGCGCGGCAACAGAGCGTCAGAGTTGTGCGTCCTGTTATGCGCCGGCTAACGTTGAAAGGCAATTTAACAAGCTTCAACGGGTCTTGAGCTGATCCGCTTCATCCCTAACTACAGGGGGCCTTCGAGAGGATCCGCATCTGTTGTTCGACGCTTCATATCTTTTCATGACTGGACATGTGATTTCTCCCAAAGAAAAACGCAGAGACGCAAATTCATTCTTCACGTCCCGTGTCCAGACAGGGAACTTTTCTTAGAAGTAGTTCTCGACATTGCTTCGTTTTCCACTAGTATGAACCAACGATCCCGACAGCCTGTGTATTAAGAGACAAATCGGAGCACCTTGCTTCATGATTGAGCAGTCACCCCATAATCCAGCTGGCATCTTTTCGTCCCATGCCGCGATCAGTTAGCCAGCCTCGGAACAGCATTGGCCCATGCTGCGTCTGAAAGCATAACGTATTGAGTTATGAGTTGCATTGCTACGGCCGACAGTCCAGGATGACGAGTACGAGTTTTGGGACTGTGCCGAGTCCCAAAAGGTCCGGGCACCCAGGATCCACAGTTTCGGGGTGCTCGGTGAGATTACAACAATAAGAGTGCCAGCGATCTGCTTTCGTCATCATAATAACTTCCCTTGTTCTTGGTCACGCGGCTCCACCTCCGCATCGGGTTTTCGTGGCCTCCTGTTTCCATGCAGTATCACCTCCAACTTCTACTCTTCTGCAACTGTTATGGCAGCAAGATTACGATTACAAGCCGCGACTGCTCTGTATCCTACTCTGCTCTCTCCCTCTCTCTTCTTGCTCTCTCTTTCTTTCGCCAGGGCTAGGGGCAAGGGGGAGATACCCCGTCACCATCCTCTCTCCCTCTCTCTTTTGTTCTTCTCTGAATCAGCCCACGATGATTCTAAACAGGAACCATCGTACTTGAATGTGCACAGAAGCTTTGTGATAAAGCAATGAACATCTCGGACCTCGATGACGAATGCAGATCGCTGGCACTCTTATTATTGTGATCTCCGGAGCCGTTTTTTCCACTGGCCCATCATCATACTGTTAGCAAGCCTTCTGTTAATACTGCTAATGCTGTTGGCAGGACAGGCGAAACTGGCTGCAAGGAAGAACAGGCCAAACCCTAAATCTTCAAGCCCAGCATCTAAGCCGTAAAGCTGTCAGTCGTGAAAGCCCAAAGCGGGAGCCTTAAAGCCTACGAAACCATCCCACAAGCGTAAGCCCAAAACTCGAAAGCCTGCTTGCCATTGGGTTATCTTAGGGGTCGCTGCGCAAGCATACGTCCCTGCAGTTGTATGATCTCCAGGCATACTTGCTAATGTTGCTCGGGCCTCCGTCTGTGCTAGCTTGTCACTAGTTCTCATTCCCAAGCTTCTTGATGCGTTCTGGATGCACTGCATTGCTGCCTGCAATCTGCGCTCGCTGCTTAGGGATGCGTCCACACACCAACACCGCCTGGACACAACTCCAGTGAGCCACAGCCATGAAGCCGATATTACTTAATGGAGTTGCCCACAAAGTGCAACCTCAAAGGAATGGCAAGCTGTCGAAGTAGCTTTGAAAGGAGTGGTCAATGAACCCTAACAGGATTGGTCAAGACTGACGGAGTTTGAAAGTGTGCGCGGTCTGGGCGACTCAAGCTCCGCGTTACAACTCTATGCATAAAGCTTTCTGGGAAAGTGGCCCGGAGCATCCTCCGCGGGCCCAGGAAATCGGACTATTGTAGAGCACCTGCTCCCTCAGCTGCTCACTCGTGTGATGGGCCGTATATAATGAGCTGTGCCGGATTCCTATTCGTCCTCGGCACCGTCCTTTACAAAAGGAGCCGCGAGCATCCTCATCGGTGAGCCACTCTCTCTCTCTCTCTCGCGATCTCTCTCTCTTTGCTCGCTCTCTCTCGCTCCTGTCTCCTTCCCCTCTCCCATCGGATGAGAGTGATGTTTGAAAGGATAAGTGGGTTGGGGCCCGTATTGCAGCAGGGCACAGCCGCTTAAGAACCACTTCGTCACGAAGGCAGGATGTCTTCTTTATCTGCGCGTGGGCTCCAGGTTCGAGTTTTTTGTTATTTCGTAACGTTTGGTTCCATGCGCGTCTCTGTCTCAGACTCCTTCCGCCGCAGTATTTATACTTTTGCTATCTTGGTGTGTACTGCCATCATCATGGTTATCATCAAGAACTCTTGCTAGTGTTATCGTGATTCCTATCAGAAGACTCTTTGTTCTCGGCTTCGGTCGGAACTTGGCTGAGGTGCAAGCTCAGAACGAAAGGGTCGCCTGTTACACGTTCTTTACATCATTTTGTGTACATGAGAATTGAAGCTTTCCGGGACAGCGCAGTTCCAGTTCCTGAGGCCATGAACAGCATATAACTACATGTACAAGCCGGTCAAACGATGATAAAGACTTTCGCGAAACCAGTGTTTGCGCTCTCGTGATTACGCCAGGTCGTGCTTTCTCCTCGAGCTTGCCCCGGCGCGTGTGCAACTGGAGATGGTTGGAAAATCCGACTGAATGAGTTGCGACAGCTGATGCCGTTACCACCACCATCATTATCACCATCATCCCAGCCAGCACGAATCTTGGCCGTGTCCCTCGTCACTGCCCGTCACCACCATCACAAGCATAAGCAGCACATCATCATCATGATCACCCTCGTGATCTTTGTGGTCATCACCACCAACATCGGCAACAACATTGGCAACACAACAACTGGCAACCGCTTTCGCGCCGGCGCTGCAACCGCGACCGCAACAACAATAAGTTCAACGCAACCACTGCTGCGCCACCAGAAGCCACTTTCCTTTCAATTCATCATGCGCCTTCATCATTGCCGTCATGACTTTGCTCCGTGCTTTTATGCTACAGTTGGTGTCCAGGTCATGATTTCGCTTGCGCTCACGCTTACATACATCTTGCTATGAGGACCATCCACATAATCAGAAGACTTGCGTTGCCAGCACCATCACCCGCATACATGCTATGCAGCAGCTGCCTTATGGGTGGTTGAACTCCGGTGAACATCGCATTGAGAAGTGGTAGGAGCAGATTGTAGCCGGACGCCGGTGGAACGAGTTCAAGCCAAGTTCAGGAATACTCATGGTCGCACGATGCTGTCTCATGCTAGGGTTGATCGTCCTAGCCACGGCCCAAACACCGACCATGCACAAAATCGCATTGTTTGCGAGATGGGTCCCAGACTGCAAGTGACACAAACAGCGAAGAAGCGACAACAAGCACCGAATGCCATGGCCTGCGGCGGATCTTCAAGAGTGCTCGGACACGGGAGGCAGAGCTTCCAT
>CAJNJA010017382.1:0-10755 GCA_905231915.1 Symbiodinium necroappetens
TCCATACGACGACGACGGCGACGACTGCTGCTACTCCTCCTCCTCCTACTACTGGTACTATTACAGCAACAACAACAACTACTACTACTACTACTACCACCACTACCACTACCACTACCACTACGACTATCACTACTACTACTACTACTACTGCTACTACTACTACTAATACTACTACTACTACTACTGCTAATTTGAACCATTCCCAAAATCAGAAAACTCTCTGGCCCTCCACATCGTCAGATCGTCATAGACTCGCTTCCGCAAGCCGCCTGGAT
Organism: Symbiodinium necroappetens; assembly: GCA_905231915.1. NCBI lineage: Eukaryota > Dinophyceae > Suessiales > Symbiodiniaceae > Symbiodinium > Symbiodinium necroappetens. The sequence goes on from CAJNJA010017382.1 coordinate 279, forward strand.
CAGATTCATCCAGACTCCCCCCCCCGGCCGCTCCAACTCCGTCCGCCTTAGCCTGAAATCCCATTCAAATTCCAAACACCCCTGTAAAGGATACAATCACCCCTGTAAGGGATTCTTGTTGTACTGCTAAAACCTTCAGCCTTAAACCCTGAACCCTAAACCCCCAAACCTTATGTGCCGCCCTAAACTCCCTGAAGCCTCGAACCCTCTAGTACTCTACCCACCCTTAAAAGGAACCCCACCAAATTTCCAAAGCCGTAAACCCTAAACCCCAAAACCCTAAACCCCGAACCCTAAATCCTTAAACCCCTAAACCCTAAATTGAACAGGATATCCATCCTCGGCTCAACAGGCAGCCCGGTGCCCCAGTGGGACTTCCAAACTCGCCGTTTCCCGTAAGGTTTAGGGTTTAGGGGTTTAGGGTTTAGGGGTTTAGGGTTTAGGGTTTAGCGTTTAGGGGTTAGGGGTTTAGAGTTTAGGGTTTAGGGCTGATTTCTGGGATCATGAAGGGCGCCTTTTTGGAAACCCGAAGCCCGAAGCCCTACACTTATTTGTGACAGGAACTTATTTCTGGGATCACCGGTGACTATCGGGCTGACAGAGTTTAGTATATGGTTTCTACAGGAATTTATTTTTGCTTTGATCGTTAAGGGTCCTTTATACTATACAAATGCCTGTGTATTTGAACAAGTGTGCAGTGCAAGGGGTGAAACCACCAAATTTTCATCCCACACAACAGTCCCCTCTCAAACCCTAAGCCCTACACCCCAAGGCATCGGGACGCAGACCCTGGACATCTGTCGGCAGTTTCCCGGCAAGTTCAAGCCGGTTGCCCTGGCAGCAGGCGCAGAGAATCAAAAACTGCGGAGCTTAAAGCTCAGGGTTTTCGGAAAACCCTAAAGCATTGTGGGCGTTTAGGGGTTATAGGTATAGGTTTTCTGGATGTTATTGGGAAAGCCTACAACCCTAAAACCTTTTGGGTGTTTTACGGCTTTGAGGCTGGCCCGAGACCTGTAGGGCTTAGTGTTTAAGGTTTAGGGTTTAAGGGTTTAGGGTTTAGGGTTGAAGGGTTTTAGGGTTTAGGGTTTAGGGTTTAGGGTTTAGTGTTTAGGGTTTAGGGTTTAGGGTTTAGGGGTGGGGTTTTGAGTTTAGCGGGTTCACAGGGCTACTGCAAAGAATTACACTTGTAAGGGTTCCTAAGGGCCTATAAAGGTCTTACCCATGGTTTTAGGGCTTTAGGAGTTTAATTGTTTTTGCCGTCAGAAGGCAGTTTTAGGTGTTTTTGTTTTTTGTCCTGTGTTTCTTCGAGACTTCTCGTCAACGAGTCGTGGGATTCCTACAGCCTTGAGCCCCAACACCCCCGAGCCCCGAAGCTCTTATCGCTTTTCATGTTCTGTTTGCCGATGGCCGGTAGGTGTAATTCGGTGCAGACGGGACCTGGTGCTGGACCCTGCGCATGTAAAAACGACATGTCCCCTCCCTCACAAGGCCCCTATACCGAAAAGTAAGTAACCCTAAACCCTGACCGTAAAACTTTAAACGACCTTACACCCCGCACCCTAGCCCAGAGTCCCGGGAAATCCCTGGACTCCAGGAAAGAATGTGGAGCTACTCTTGGAGCAGATCAAAGAGCCCCTGGCCACAGCGAAGGGTTGAGGGTTTTGGAGGTTAGGATCTAGGGTTAGGTTCGGGTTTGGGGTTGAGGATTTTGGGGTTTAGAGTTAGGGCTCCCAGTCTGCTGGAAGTGCGAGCTTCCTCTGCAACGAGCCTCTCCTGTTGTCCTTCTTATTACCCGTGCTGTTCTTGTTATTATTGTAAATGCTTTTGTAAATACTATCATTATCATCATCTTTATCATCATGATGATTATTAAACAATTGTTAGTAGTAGCGTTAGTAGTAGCAGTATCAGTAGCAGTAGCAGTAGCAGTAGCAGTAGCAGTAGCAGTAGCAGTGGGAGTAGCAGTGGGAGTAGCAGTAGTAGTAGTAGTAGTAGTAGTATTAGGAGGATGAGGAGGAGGAGGAGGAGGAGAAGGATGAGGAGGACAAGCAGTAGCACAAGTAGTCGTACAAGTAGTACCTGCAGTAGTCGTCGTCGTCGTTGTAGTAGCAGCAGTAGCAGTACCAGTAGGAATAGCAGCAGCAGCAGCAGCAGCAGCAGCGGCTGTTGCTGTTGTTGCCATTGCTGCAGCAGCTGCCAAGCCTCCGGCTCTGTGACCGGTAGCACCCCCCGTGCCACAGCGCAGCAAGAGCCTACGATGAGTCTGACCTTGCACAGATGCATGAGGTTTAGAGCATCGCATCGAGGGCTGCGGCTAGTATGTGGCACAAGGCCTTCTGCACAAAATCGCATGCTCAGCACTGCAAGTCATGCAATGTCAGACACATCTCAGCCAACCACCATACTGTTCAGGAATCCCTCGCCCACCTTGACTTGTCCAGAAGTAGCCCCAGCTTCGGTTCGGGGACGTGCAGGGCCAGAGAAACGATGCATCAAGAAAGTCACGGAAGGCAGATGCCTTCCCTTACGCCAAGATTCAGCTTTCACAGCTGGGCCTTGGCCCTGGGCTCCACTCGGGGTCGGACGAGGCGCACACACAGCAACTCCTGCGTAGAGTCGGTGGCAGTCACCGGCTCTGGGAGAAGTTCGCACACGCCTGGCAGTCACGGGGTTCAGAACGGCCACAACTCAGGCTGATCGGAAGCAAGGAGAAGCAGTGGAAGGTGCCACTCTAGGAATCAAGCCAGGCAAGCTTCCTACTTTTCTGCATGAGCACTAGAGTCACTGGAGTGCTCCCCCATGACTTCAAATATTCTCTTCAGGATTTGCACTCGTCGGGCACACGTACTTCCCGGACCGTCAAGTCCCGGCCCTCCTGCACAAGATCCGTCCGGAAAGGCGCGCAATGAGACTGGGAATGCCAGCGAATTCCGCGGACTACCTTTGACGAATTGCAGCACCACAGAAACTGTCGAGCTCCAAGCCCCGAGCACAACCCTCACCCTAACCTCCGGAACCGGCAGCAGCGCGGGCAAGTCTGCGACACGGTTGTCTGGGGGATAGCCTGGAGCCAGCGTAGACAGCTGGTGCGCTGGCCGAACTACAACTGCATCGCCAACGACGATGGATCTCCGACATGGTGAGATTGGCTCGCCTCGCTCCCGGCGTCGCCGCCGGTGGCCGTACAGCTCTCGAAGCCAACCTCGGCTGTTCGGCACATCGGTGCCATTAGCTGCATTTGCAGGAGCTGCTCATCAAATCACATAACGCTCGAAACACCGCTGTATCCCGTGCGTGAACCTGCAAGCAGCACACACTACCTTGATGAAGTTGACACTGGGGAGAGTGCGCTCTGTCTCGGGCGTGCTGCGCAAGTTGTCCTGCCACAGCACGGCATGCCACGGGACTGCGACTCCAGACTGTTCAGAAGTCAGAGACGTTCAACAAGTAGCGCAAAAGCAAAAGGGTGCAGGACGGAAGGCGAACGATGACCAACCTTCAAACGGAACACCTCGATCACAAACATGCACTCCCCGACGCCCGACTCCCCCACTCAAAGCCAGCCCCATCGAGCCCTCAGGTCCTCCAGGGCGCGGTAGAGCTCTGGCCTCGCTATCCCTTTACGAAACTCAATGAAGGGCACATCCACTTTGAAAAAGAGCATGAACGAAGCTGGGCCCAGCGCTTTGTAAAGTTCAGGAAGGGCCACCTGCATGTGAAGAGCACATCTGCTCCGTCCAAGCTTTCGACTCGTCCCGGGGGGCGGTCGACAAACCGATCTGGAGCCCCAAAAAGCTGCTCCCTCCTGAAACGCCGAAGCGCACAGAGACGGAAAGAGAGGCCTGCCCTGACAGCACTGCAGCGCCGAGGCCAGACGACGCTCGACCTGGGCATGGTGTGGATGTGACATGTCAACGATTCGTCCCAAGCTCGAGATGAAATCCTAACACCTTCCTCTTCCGAAGTGTATGTCAGTGTATGTTGCTTTTTGTCAGGAACCGTCGATTGAAAACGCTTGCTCATGAATATTTCCGCACACTGCCGCCGACGCCGTGTTGGATGTGAAAGTGATGTGACCTGCAAACTCGGTGATATATGCTTGCTACGGTCTCCGTAGTGCTGAATGCGCCGCGCAGATCACTTGTGCTGTCCGAGCCCATCTGGAAAAATTACATATCACAACAGGCCGCAAGCATGGCACGAGGATCATCAACAGCACGAGGCGCTGAAAGTTGAAGACTTAGGACCACACTGCAGGATCCACATCTCCTGCTCCAGGACCCATGAGCGACCTCGAGGCCATATGGTGTCGCTAGACATCCTTGAAGCCTGATCACCCAGAAACATGGCACTAAGAGCGGCTGTTAGTACGACCATCACGACTGCAGCCTTAGAACAGCCAAGAACGGCAAAAGAAGGAACCTCTCTAGTTCTCCAGAGAAGCTTTCCCCTCAGCCCTTTGAACTCCAAAGCCAGAGCTTCAAGCGTGTTCCGGTTAATTCAGGTTTGAGGACCGGGTCAGAAATGAAGGGGGTTGAAAGAGGTGCCACTGTGGCCCGGCGGCTCTCTGAGGTAAAGGCCGCGGAAGGTAGTAGCCTCGAGCATCACGCATATAACAAGACATAACAAGCACATGGCTGGAGCACCCGAGATCCAGGCGGTACTCCCGAGCGACGCACGCTGATGGGATGTCAGCCATGTACGGAAGTCTCGCAACCTCTCGAGTGATCGGAAGGCACGGCCGCTGGTGGCGAATCTTATGGGCGGCCGGGCCTCGAGGATCCGCAGACTCTTGGGAAGCCGGCCTGCTGGGACAGGGCAGAGCGGCCGCGAGAGCGCCGCGAGAGCGCCGCGGGGGCCCGGGCGGTTCAGCGCTTCCTGGAGCCCCGGACAGCGGCCATCTGCTTGGAGGTCCGAGACCTCATGTCCGAGATCCCCCGAGCTCTGAAGAGCGTCTCTCAGATCCCCACAACCCGCTGATTGCGCCTGCAGTCTCAGGAGCGGCACCACAAGCCGGAAGCTACGCGCATGGACGCCAGCATCCGTGCGGCTTAAGCCTCGGCCAGAAGCAGAGAAGGACCTGCTGGCTTCGATGTTGCCTGAAACACATATGCCTCGATGACTGCCTGCTTGCAAGCCTGCCTAGCTGCCTAGCACCCAACACACATGCGCATGTCGAACGACGACCTCTTCAGCTTTAATTCTCAATGAGGTCATCTGAAGGTGTCAAGACATGCCACTACGTTCTGCCATTGCATTTCTGCAGCTCGAGGACTCCGGTAGAAGAGAAAGAACACATGAGATGGTGTCACGGCGGCTGGGGCCCTCGCGCTGGAAAGGCGGCTTCTGCAAGGGTGGTACGACCCCGACCTTCCAATCAAAAGGACCCTGCAACGGGAAAGCCTGGCGTTGTACGAAGCATTGAGCTCCAACCCGAAGATGCCTGAAGTCCAGAATAAAAACAGGGAAAGTCGTTGCAGCCTGCAGCAGCGCTGCGCGGACCGCAGCCTCGCGACACTGGATTGGGGATTTCGGCAAAACTGAGTTGCAGCGCATCGCTGACTGCGCCTCCACAGAGGCATCGCTGCCCAGGGAGCCACGAAAGTCGTCGCCGCAGAAAGCGATCTGCCGCCACAAAAGTTTGCTTGCCGTTTGTCTTCACCGATTTGTTGCATGGGCATGCATTGGGTTTTTCGCAGACCGGTCCGAAAAAGTCATCATGATGCCGCAATGATGCCAACGAGGCTGACAGAGGCTGACAAGGCTTTTCGCCCCTCAAGTCAAGGCTTGACTTGGGAATCTGAAACTATCTCGCTCCGACTGTAGGCTTCCAGCCTCCAATGCCACCCTTGACTGCAACGCCTGTCAGCTGTTGAATCTGCGAAATATGTTGAAACTTGGCAGCCTCAACAGGCCTGCAAAGGCTCCACCTCTCCCACGCGCTCGGAATCCTCCTTTGAGATCAGGAACCTTGATCACACAGAGATCGAGGATCCGATCCCGACCGCGTGTCTGGGTTCCGCACCCCACGCTGGGCTCGCCCTTGAAACTCAGGGGCCCCTCCATCGCTCCTTGTGTCTGCGCCAAGGCCTGGGCACTTCGAAGGTTACAGCTGCCAAGCAGGCGAAACGAATGCCAACATTGCCATGTTAGCTGGCAGCGGTTTTTTCAACGCAACATGCACAAAATTTGAAAGGAAACCTCAGAAGCGTTTGTGAACAATCCATGTAGTTCTGTGTTCAGCAAGCATCATGATCATCACATCCCCGACACTGAGGAGACTCGTTGACTTCTTTGTGCACCAACTGCGTTGATCCCCGTCCTCATATCCACGATGCGCACCACTGCTCCGCAAGCAGCACAGTCTTTCCGCCCTGTCCCCTCTGTGCTGTGGGGTTTGCTGCATCTTGCTGCTGTTGATGTACCACACAGCCTCAATGCCGCTGTCACTACGAACTTTCAGGTCTTCGTCGGCGAAGCCACAGATACCTTCCTAGGATACGCTTGCCGCGGAAACGAAGTTGTACATAACCAATGCGAATTCCCGCATACCTGGCTCCTCTGCTGCCATGGAGGCTTTCGAGATTCGGCGAAAAGTTTTTCAACGGAAGCTTCGGCCGACTGACACGATGCACCCAACGGTCAACCGCCGGGGCGAACACCATGATCGCCACTTGCAATTTAGCCGTGTGCTAGCAAGCGCGCCTGTGGAGTGAAAACGGTTCTGAAAGCGTTGGATATGTGAATGGTATGAGGTGCCAAGACTGCCATTGTATATATTCACTCTTTAGGATTCCGATACACATTGAATCTCGGAAGACGTGGCAAACGGCAAACCATCGCCTTTCGTGACTGGCGACATGCCCGTCTTCCTCCATGTCAAGATGCATGTTGCGAGGAGAGGAAAATGTGGCTTTCCGTGCTTGTCTACCCAAGGCCCGAAGTTCTTTGCGGGAGTACCAGTCACGGTCGACGTGGCAAATTCACTGAAAAGCTTCTGCTCGAAACAAGAAGTTTTTAATGTGTTAACCAAAACTCTTACTAAGGTGGCCCCTTTTGGTCGTGCGCCCGGCCGGGCACACCGCCCGAAAGCTCGGTGCCGGTGCTGGGGTGCGCACTTCTGCGCCCGCCCCGAGCACCGCCCGAGGGAGCGAGTGCCGGCCGATCGTACTGATAAGTCAGAATTAAATTCCCTGATGGGTCGCGAGGATGGGATCTGAATAAGAGGCGAATCGAGCCGAATGTTTCGGCCGACCGCTGGCGCTTGTTCCTACTCACACACGTGTGCTACACAACAAGTGCTACCCTAGCGAGGTGTCAGCCAAAACTCCCACTTGTAAGGTCGTAGCGCAAACTCCGCCCGGCAGGGCACACCGCCCGAAAGCTGGGTGCCGGTGCCGGGGTACGCACTTCCGCGCCCGTCCGGCGCACCCACGCCCCACAAGGCGCCGGCACCAACCAGAGAATCCAGAGAGCCAAATCCGACAGCGGCTCAGGGGCGCACTGGCATGTGAAGTCGATGTTACCCGCCGCCTCGCCGAGCACCTGCATGACCTCGTCGACGGGCTGGTCCAACCCTCCGCACGCGCCCTGGAGTCGTCACTCCGAGACACCGCGTCGTTTTGTTCGTTCAAGCGCATCGACTGAGTCAGTCGGCAAGCGGGCGAGCGTGAACTAGTCACCCCTGCAGTGAGGGTTCGCCAGTGAGAAGCTGTGATCACAACAGAGAGCACAAAACCGACTATTGCCGCGGCATTCTCGCTCTTACTAACCAAGACAACAAGCCATGCAGTATGCACAGCAAGAAAATCAGTTAAAATGGCAGTATGCTACACTACCCACCACTGGCATTAGAAAGACGGACTTATGTTTTGAGCACTCAGCTGTGCAGCCTGCATTGGTGAGGAGACCTCATACAATGCGCACGCGAAAAAGAAGAACTAAGCTGCTCAACACGAGGCAGCAGGTAGGTAACAAGGAACGTCTGCTGCAATTACTTGTGGGCAGTGTCAACAGTCCTACGCGTTAAACACCCGTCTGTACTTCCTGCCTAGGTGAGGAGACCTCAGACGCAGACCCTGCTCAGCAATCGCTCTCACTTCGGCTCAGCAAAACGACGTCTGCTGCAAGAACTGCGGCTGGCAGTCAACCCGATGTAGGTAAACGAAGAACGTCTGCTGCAAAAACTTTTGTGAGCAATGTTAACAGTCCTCCCCTTTTAAGTGCATCCGTCTGTACAGTCTGCTTGGGGGATCAGACCTCAGACTAAGACTTTGCCCAGCAATCGCTCTCACTTCGGCTCAGCTGGACAACAAAACGACCTGACATAGCTTGCTTCACCAACACGTAGAAATCGGAGCGCCCGGGAGTGCTACAACGAATATCTGCAAAAAAAAGCGAACGCAACAACGGCGTCTGCTGCAAGTGCTGCTGATGTCCGTTCCTGAACGCTGCCAGCAGAAAAAACCAAACAATGTCACCACCAATGTAACAAAGTATACTGTACCGCTTGGCTGTCGCATGCAGGGAAGCAAAATTCTCCGTTCCAATCCGCTTACAGAGCGGGGCACCAGAGATGCGCGGCAGAGAACCACGTGACTTCAGCAGTACCCCGCATCGGCCATTTGCTCACATTCCATCCGTGTAGGTGCGCATCACTAAGCCCTTTGGGTACCATTGCTGTAGGCAACGTGGCCCGGAGGTGGCACATTAGCTCATCGTCCAGCCGTCCAGGAAGGAAAGCGTTGGCCAAAAAGGCAGCTGCCACTGTGAAGCGTCAGTAAATGAGAACAAAGAAAGCACATCGTTAGCACTCCCAGCACCGTCCACGATGTAGGATCACGAGGTCAAGAAGTACCAGCTATAATTTGTTCACCAAACAAGCGCTCAAAGATGACCACCATACTTCAGCTGAAAATGCAGTGCATACATCCCAAATTCAAAGTAATAGACGAAGCAGCAAAACCAATAGGAAACCCATCTATGCTGCTCCTCGAGGATGAGCGCCCCTAAGGGTCCGGCTCATCTGCCGGCTTGCAGTACCTCTTTGTCTCGCAGCTTCTGCTGGCGAGACTTGCGTCTCCTCCCACATGCTTCTCCACCCGATAAAACATGTGTGGAGCCGGTTGGCTTGGATCCACCCACCCTCGCGGGGAGCGCGGGAACCCTCACCTCCCCCGCAGCGCTTCGCGTTGTAAACACTGGATCATTGTGCTGCTGCGCTGCCCGGACTTGGGACCGGGTGGGCTCGAAAATGATGTAAAGCGGTAGCTCGAGGTGTGCAGAAATCCAGCGCAAGCCAGGAGTGGAGGCCACTCGCCTGAGCCCAGTTATGAAGTTGTACATGTCCACGATGGAAGTGGGGGCCACTTGTCCATCAGTTGCAGGGACACTTGATTGCACGTTCCTGCTCAAAGGGGGTGGAAACCACACACCCATGCTCAGACACAAAGCTGAAACTGCTGGCAGAGTGCCTATGGAATTCGACTGGATGGTGCCACACAGTGGGCAAACCACCGGCCTTCCGAGCTCTCCACACAAGCCACCGCTGTTGGCCAGACCGTCGAAGAGTTGCAATTGGCTTCTCGATCTTACTTACCAAAGCAGCGCTGGAAAGGATAGGGGGCAGCCGTCCCACCATCCTCAATTTCCGTAGAAATGGCACAACGCAGTGCAATCCAAACATCATCTCTGTAGCTGAAAGTTTGCTGAATCCTGGCCTTCCCCCTCCCGCTCAAGCCGCTCTCACTCCTCTGTCATGACTGCGCCTCCGCCTGCTGTTTCGGTGGTGGCGAGGTTGGCGTCGAAGGGCTGCGGCTCGGTGCGCACGGCTACCCGGGACCCTGGCGCTGGTGGAGCCAGCCAGGTTAAGTTTGAGGCGACAGTCGTCGACTCGCTGGTCGCCGGGTACCGCGGCGACGCCTCTGGACCGACTTCCGGATCAATTCGGCGGAGCAGCCCGCCGCTCGCGCACTCTTTTTGCACATGTACTTGAGGCCAGGGCTCAATGGGACGCTTGGTCCGCCGCACGGGCGGCTCGTTTTCGCCTCCTCGGCGTCGCCGACGTCGATCAAGGCGGTGCCTGCCAGCCTTGTGTCCCAGAAGGCGCGAGCTTCTCCAAACAGCGGGCCCGGGTCACTCGATCTTTTCGCCGTACCAAGTGAGGATGCCGAAGGCGCCCCTGCACCGGTCGAAGTAAAAAGCGACAAAGTGGCAGTAGGCCGAAGTTGGAGCTGGGGGCGTCGGCGCAGCAAACGCCAGCCCAATGGGAAGGCGCCAATCACAGGCGTCTCCTCAGGCGAAGATGCCGCAGGGGCCGACAGCGAAGTTGTGGGAACACCCTCCAAGTCGAGCCCAGCCGAGCGGAGGAAGTCGGACATGACCGCGACGAGAGGAGACGGGCGAAGGAGATAATCTGAAAAGAGGCGACTCGAGCCGAACGCTTCGGCCGATCGCTGGCGCTTGTTCCTACTCACAC
>CAJNJA010017383.1:0-10979 GCA_905231915.1 Symbiodinium necroappetens
GAGACACAGAGAGACACAGAGAGACACAGAGAGACACAGAGCGACACACAGAGACACAGAGACACCCACACACGCACGCACGCACGCACGCACGCACGCACGCACGCACGCACGCACGCAGGCAGGCAGGCAGGCAGGCAGGCAGGCAGGCAGGCAGGCAGGCATGCATGCATGCGCACATGTATTATATATATATATGTATTCATTTATTTGTTTATTTATTTATATTTATAGGTGTATACAAAAATGCGTGAGTGTGTGTGTGTGTATGCATGTGGAAACAATAGTATCTATGTATGTATGTATGTACGTATGTATGTATGTATGTATGCATGCATGCATGCAACGTATGTATGTATGTATGTATGTATGTCAGGTGTATATATATATATATTTATTTATTTATATCCCGGGCTAGGGCGAACGTCTACGGAAAGGAATGCGAGGCCTGAGACAGTCAATCCCAGGCTACGACCAATAATTGCTATACCGAGTGCTACAGTACTGATACTGTCTAGAAAACGGAACTCCCAGGCTAGGGCCAATAGTTACTACAGCTAATACACTGATGCTACGATACTGGAACTTCCCCCCCAGGCTACGGCCAGTACTACTTAACTTTGCACTGCGTCCTTGTGGATCCTAAACCCAGGCTAGGGCGCTTACGTAGTACTACTGACACTACGAAACTGGAACCTCAACGCCAGCCTGAGGCAGGTATCTGCGTTGTTGACGTGAAGAGTGAACCCTGAGATCTGTCAAACGTGAGGCCTGATGTTGGCCCAAAGCCCTAATACAAAATATCAAGGGGCGTTTTTGAGTTTCTACATCTGAGGCAGGGTCCCTTCAATACTAGGAGGAAGAGAATATATTATGTACACATGCGCGGGCGGATACATCCATCCATACATGTCAATGTATCTGTACACATGCATTCATCCATAATTTAATAGGGATGTCATTCATCCAAACCCATCCATCCATCCATCCACCCGTCTCTGCATACACGCACAGACATATAAAATAGAGATGGAGACAGAGATTCACAATCAATATATATATATATATTTATTTATTTATTTGTTTTGTGCACATGTTATAGTGGGTGTGTGTTTATGTGTGTGTGTATATATATATATATGTGTGTGTGTGCTTATGTTCGCGAGAGTGTGACTGTTTTCTGCCATGGCTGTGCACACCGCAAACATGAACAACAGTGGGTTCGATGACATTGTGGTGATTTGTGCATGCTGATCTGCTGATATCGAGCTGATGTTTTTGTTGTTTGTGTGCGCTCCGTTTCGTAGGTACAACCAGTGGAAGATGTCACACCAGTGGCCGTGGACGGAAGCCGAGATCACAAGGGTTTTTTGTCTGAGAGGCACACTGACGGGAGCTACTCATGCAGTGCATCTATTCTCCAAATTGCGGCGTTGGGTGTGTTCAGCTGTCCGATGTATGTCAAAAGAACCCCAAATTGCAGCACAGTGCTGCAAAAGGCGCCAGTCATGCGACATTGAGGTCACAAGACATCTTCGAACTCGGTGGCTTCACTTGCTGCAGCTGCTGTGCTTGTTGGCATGTTTCGCGGAATTCGTGAGAGCAGCAGCACTGTAACCCTAAGGAGGGTAATGCACTTTAGGTTGTCATCTAGTCCACGCGTTGGCATATGCTGTGTGTCTACTTGCATGGACACCGGAACACTGTTTGCCTCCTCTTCAGCATTCACTAGACTGCCTGCTGTCGTGTCAGGCTGTACGATGTCGACAAGACGCTGTATGCCCAAAGCTCACATGTGGCATCGAAACGCAGCTGCTCGTATCATGTGATGGTTTACTCCGGTGCAGAGCTTAGGACACCAGCTTGATGTCGAGCCCTTCCCACTTCGAGTTCTTGGAGCCTCGACTTAAAGATACTAATACTAATACTAATACTAATAATAATAGTAGCAATACTAATAGTAGTAATAGTAATAATAGTAGTAATAATAGTGATAATGGTAGCAACAATAATAATAATTATTATTGAGCTACGTTGGCCGTGGTGGAGGTCGAGGTCACTTCCACACTTCTCAGCTTCAGGAGAAGTTGCTGACCTCGATGGAGGCAAGAAGCAGAAGGGCAGATATGGCAGCTTGCATGCGGGTGCCGAGTTTGTGGATTCAACTCGTTGTGCAGTCTTATGCATCCTGTTCTTGCTGCTGTGTCTGCCGTGGTTGTGCACCGAGCATGGCGCAGCGTATGCTCCTGGCCACGTACACAGTCTCTGCTACAACACTTGCTCGGCAATTCGAGAGGACATGTCATTAAGGCATGACGGAGCCGACAGAAATTCAGGAGGTTGGTTTGGCCAGTGTCGATACTTGTCACCAACCGGAACGGCCGGAACGAAAGGCGCTGCTGTCCCTCGGACCGGTGCCGGACACACCGCGCGCAGCGGGGGACTTGGGCCTTGCAACGGCAGCGCTCAGCGTTTGTTTTGGCCAAAAGAGACGCGCCATCACAGATATGTTTCAGGTCGAGCCTCCAGAGCAGGCTGTGGGGGCCTACGTTGCGTCACGACAGGATGGTCCGGAATTAGCTTGCAGTTTGATCATGATAGGATGGAGGATGGATCGTCCCCACCACCTACTAAGCCAGGATTGTGGTATCCGAGGTGCCATCAAACTTCAAGGCCCTGGATCAGGACAACAGGGAATCATGCAAGATCAACTCGGGCTCAGGCTGTGCTGCTGGGACTACTCCATACAGAAGTCTTAGTATCAGTCATGCCCTACAAGTCCTAGGACAAGTTGACCAGTAGGGAGTGTATGAAGTGCCAGCATCTCGGCCCAAAGCAGCAGGCCAGGTTTTGACGCTCACGCCATGGCTGGCATCCAGTTCCCTGCCAATGAGAAGGGCGATCGGCCCCATGCCCAGACAAAAATGAGGAGTGGGTTGTAGGATTCAGGGTCCGGAGAGGATAATTGGGGTTCTATCATGGTTCTGCGAAAGGGTTCGTTCTATAGGATTTTTGTTCTCGAGACTGTGTCGAAATGTGTCGAAAGTCGAAGCTGGCACCCATAAATCTCAACCTTTGCTACTTTTGCCGGCGTTCGGGTATGATGTCAAACTGAAGGGTTTGCCCGCCCTGCCGCAACAACTGAAGCAATTTCAGGTCCACCACTTCTTTTAACAAGAGCGTCTATGCAGCAATGGCAGCTGCCTTGGCCAGCGCTGAGGGCAAGGCCTTTTTCATCGACAGTTTTCGACAGAGCTTCTGCGTCATTGTAGTGAACTTCTTGCCTGCTGGCTTGCTGAAAGGATCTTGAGCAGAAAATCAAGTCTGAGAAGGATTGGCGCCATCAGCAACTTTTGCAGCATTGAGTTTCGGACTTGGACTGACGAGCACATCCGGACTCAGGCGGAGCTGCAGTCTGATCAAAGTTGCACGTTGGAAAGTTGAAAGTTCCGACCTCAAGGTACCACGTTCACTTGGACGCCCTGATCGAGCGGACGCTGAGAATACAGGCCTCCTTGCAGCTTCGTGTCAAGTCGTTCGCTTTGATCCTGCGCCCTAAACCATCCCTAGATTTGGATTATGTGGAGCCCTTGCCTGCCTTGTGTGAGTCGTGAGGGTCGAAAACCATCCCTATAATTCCAAGAAAAAGCCAATTAAACCGCAACCCATCCGAAACTCTATAGCCCTAAACCCGATGTCAATGTACACTGAAGCCCTGTCGTCAGTTTTCGGAACTACCCGGCAACACGGACATCGCCTTTAATGCTAGGCGGGAAGCAAACCAGACCCGAAGCTAGTGAACTCTCAACCAAGGACCAAGGAACCCTGATCCCTAAACCGTAAGCTGTTCTGCAACTTACCCTGCAATGCGGGCTCGTCCTTGCTAAGTGGGAGGGAAAAAAACCCTAAGCCCAAATCCCCCTGCAATGCGGGCTCGTCCTAGCTAGGTAGGAGGCAAAAAAAGCCCTAGTTTCTGTCCCATGTTTGCCAGGATGGGACTGCGCTGCAAGACGTCCTAAAAACCGGCCTTGAGAAGGTGCCCGAAGCAGACTGCGGAATTGTGCGCAAATAGCGCTTTCAATAAAAAGGGCTGTTATTACGTGCGTTTGACGTGCTACGACTTCACGACGCTTGCGTGTCTTTCCTGGCAGAGTTCGCGACCAAAACGGGGAGTTCTTGGGGGTTCTATGGAGTTGCAGGGATTGTTGGGGGATTTATGACTGGTTATGGTTTAGTTGCTTTTGGGAAGGCCGTGTGGGTACCTGGCAGCACAGGCACGTGCGATGCAGTTCGAGTGCGCTGATGGGAAATATGTCGCTTTAAGTGCAGCCATGGCTGCACCAAGCGTGACACGCGGCTGCATATTGGATGTTCATGATTTCCTGGACACGACGATTGATACAAGAGTTCAATGTTGAAATTGCTTTTTCTCACGTAGAGGACTCTTAGCCGCTATAAGCTCTGACCAATTCAGGAAGTTTCAGACGGTCACAGCTCCTCAGCGTCATTCAGTTTCAATCCGTTGATGAGAGCAGACCACGAGACTAACAGAATCCGTTTGCCAACCGTCTCAGGTGCAGGGAGATGGTGCTCCCACAGAGAGATTTTTCCTGCCGTACGGCGGAAGGCATCTGAGTGGAGAAGAGCTCGACTCGCAGTGCGCCACGTGACTGCAGGCTGATAGTGGAGGTCGCAGTGGAAGAGCAACAGTCAAACAGGAGTAGCAGTAGGAGTAGGAGCAGCAGGAGTAGGAGGAGGAGGAGGAGTAGCGTAGCAGTAGTAGTAAGAATGGGAATAATATTGGTATAGTAGCAGCTGCAGTCATGCACAAGAGGGGCCGGCAACAAGCCAAGGCACTAGAGTCCAGGAGGCAACGCTTGGCTTCTAAGGACAAGTGGGCCGACTATGGGACAATGGAGCCGGACTGTGCCGCAGCCATAAAGGTCGGCGCGAGACAGCTGGGCAGCCTCGCCGGCAGGACTTTTCTAGTGAGACCTGGCTGGAAAGATCCGACCGACTGATTCTCCAGACGGTTTCTCACATTTTGGACAAGACATGCTGTTGGAGCAACTGAGCCCGGGATGCAGATTTCGGGTGCAGTCAGATGTGACAGCGCGATTGAGGCTCGGCGCAGGATCCGAACTTGGGCCCGTGCGACCGCTGTTGCAGGCCCGTTCCGTTACGTCCTTGCTGTAAATCACGGCGATCGGAAGCCTGTTGCGTCAGGCTGGTGCAACGGTAGCTGCCGTGGCGACTCGCCGGCCCAAGCGATGGGCGGACTTGATCGCCTTCGCCCGAAAGTCTGCTGGGAAGTTGCTGATTCCAGTCTTGGGCAACCAGCCTGCCAACGATGAGGCCAGGAGAACTGATCCTAACAGCAGGCAACGCCCAAACGTACGCAAACGACTAGTACAAAGATGACAGCAGCAGTGAGCCTTTCAGCAATTTGGGCGAGATATCGGAAAGCCTAGCATCAGGTCCTTACCAGGGCACTCGCAAACAGAACCATCAACGAGGCAAGAAACGCACCGTTGCATTTGTTCTTTGAAGGATTTCAGGAGGCTTGGAGTCGAAATGAGAAGCATATAGGCCCTACGTGTCTTCTTTCCGTTTTGAAGGGGGAGGCCTTACATTTTTCTTTAGCAAAAGTGTTGCACATTGGTGTGTAGATACGAGTGGAGGATCTCGCAGCTGTTGCTGGAGCAGACCTGCTTGCGGAAGCGCCAGCAGTGGTCGACTGGCTGGGAGCTCAGCTGTGTAGCCTTTCCCATCTAACGGCCGTTTTGCGATGGAAATCGCAGGATGCGACGTGTGGCCAAGGAGGCGCCTGGCAAGGCGGGAGTGTCCCATGAGAAAACCCAAACCCGGGCCGACTGAGCTGACTGTCCGTAGCACTACTGAGCCGGACCGGATCTAGAGACTGCATTTCCCTTGCAGGTGACACTTGGAACATACCTCTATGCAGATGGTGAAGCGAATGTCTCTCAATGGCAAAGAGGTCGCACCTCTGTCCAGGATGTGCTGGCATTGGAGGTCTCCCGTGCTCTAACCGAGCAAAGGTGCGACTCACAGTTGCAGCCGACTATGCAGTGGACGCATTGAAACCACTTGGAACTGACAAAGTCAGTTTCGCCTACCTTGCCCCGTGGCTTTTGCTCTTGCAAAGACCATAAGAGGGGAGCGCCTAAGAAGCCTGGAGGTCGATGTTTTTTCACCAGTGCAGAGATCTGAGGCGAGCTGCGGGACATCGACGGCGATTCCTGCGGAGGTGAGAGAGTTGGCACGATTCTGGGTCCGAGTCGGGCCCTACAATATAAGATAGAGGCGGATCAGAGCAGCAAGAGGCTTCCCCAAGTCGCAAACACGAGCTCTCCCATGAAGCCAACTTTGGCAGAGCCGACTTTCGCCAGCGCCTCTCAGACTTGGTCCGACCACCCGCCCAACTTAGCATGGGGTTCAGATGTAAGCCGGGTCACACATAGTCATAGTATATGGGTAGTTCTCTAAATTAGGGTGCCTTTTCGATCCCCCAAATAGTACGGCATCCTTATAAAAAGGACCCTAAAAGGGGACCCTAATTCAGACAACTACCCATAGGCAGGAGCTTGTGGGTTGCATTCTTGCACGCTGATTATCATTGATCTTGACGAGGCGGTTCAAGCGCAAGAGCAGATCTTCCAGACATCTAGCCAATGGGCGAAGATGTTCGGCAAGAGAAGCTCGGCATCAAACGTCCCACACTCGAAGACAGTCGATCTCGGCGAAGGGCGACTTAGGACAAAACATCAGCGACCTGGGCGGCTCACGGGCATTCCTTAGCGCCTTCGAGGTACTGCAGGCACCCTGCTTGTGACTAAGGCGTCCGGAATACTGCAGCCGGACTGTTTCGGCAGGAATGATGGCCATTCCATGTGCCGAGTCTCTAAGCAGCGTGAACTCATTCCTCAAGACGTCCAGCAACATAAAAGTTTTGAAAGGAAGGCGGCTTCGTAGGTGATTGTGGGCTTGCCGGCATTCACGTTGTGTTTGAATGGCGACGATAAGTGGGCATTTTCCCTGCTCCTGAGTGTATGATTCGTGACTCAGCCAGGGGCCGAACTATGCACTGGCGCAGATGATGCGTGTTCCGGCAGCAGTGAGATTCTGCTCAGGGGAAATAGACTCGCAGTCTTGCAAGCAACGGTCACTGTCATTGCAATTGCAGCCGCGCAGTATTCCGCACAGTTCTGGGATAGGTCAATGGCGTGCTGCTTTGCTCCACGCCGAGGGCTTTGTAGCACGCATGGCTGCAGAAAGCACGCAGTCAAGGCGTGAGGCCAGGCAACCATGAATTTGTTGAAGTTGGCGCTCGTGCATTGTTCAGAAGAGCTGAGGTGTCAAGTCCAATGGCACCCATGTGTCGCACAGAGAGCGTGGTACACAACACTACCATGGCGGTGTTGCTGGAGGGCTTGGCCGCAGACCCGGAAGTGATTTGCAGACATGCATAAGTGCGTTCATTCACTCTTTTCATCAACAAGTGATGATAGTGACTGTTTCCAAGTGGGGGTCGACATTAGCGGGAGCCATATCAGAAGCGGAAGCTATCAAAACCGAGCGATCAAGCCGTTCTTTCTCAAAAGTGACGACATGAGGGCTTGTGGGGAATTGGGTATTCGGTTGTCGTGCAGCGAAGGCCTACTGGGCTCCACTAGAGAGCTACGATGCAGAAACCGGCCGCATGGCCATGTTCGCCTTGCTCATTTCAGATTTGCAGGACCTGGAACACTAGTTCTGCAGGGAGTTGGCCTTATCAACTTTGCCTCTAGCTTGCCCGAGAGGAAGAGCCACCAACACTGGCTTCGCCTCTCCATATCGTGACGCGGAAGTCGTTTCACTCCGGAATTTGGCGGGCCCCCTTTGCGATGGCGAGTCTTGGCAAATCCACTTGGTTTCTGGGCAAGGTGGCTCCGAAGAGGACAGCTAATTAGTCAAGAGATGCCTGGACAGTACAGTGGCCAGCGGAGTCTCCAGCAGCTGGTTTCAAGACTGCTGCATCTCGGGGAAATGTTCTTTCTGTGTGCACGGGTTAGGTGTCCTTGCAGTTTCATGTGCAAACGCTGCACGCGCGCACGGGTTTGTTTGAGAGGTCCTTTGGCAACAGCAACCTTTCGCCTGTTCTCGAACGTTGGCCCAATGTTGGCAGCAGATTTGGATGTACATGCCCTTTGTCGGTGCATCGCACCAACTTATTAACTCGCGCGTGCTACTGTGTAGTCTGGATGTTGAGCCGGTAGCTGTTCCAAATGTGTTTGAAGTTTCCCAACCTAGCTGCACTTGCAGAGGAACGAACCTGGGCTCGCAACCAAAGCCACACGTTGCACAAGCCCGCGAAGAGTAGTTTGAGCTCGCAGCTCCAGCCCGATACAAAACCTGTCCCGGCAAGACAAAGCCATGGCAGAATGTCACCACAGCCGGGGCCAGACGCGGCGCTTGCAAAGGCCTGCCAGGAGGCCAACGACGAGGACGCTGCTTCTGAGTCACGGTCGCCCGAAGTTACGAGTGCCCGCAGATATCCCCATATTCCCTCATGCCCCGGAGGGTCTTCGATTCGATGGTCAGGAGTATGAAAGAATCTCGCGGATGGGGCCTTATGAGCTCGAGGAGGTCGGGCTCGAGGCCTACCACAACAACCACTTCGAGGAGGCTCGGGTCCGGAGTTCCAGCAAAGTCCGATCCAAAGTCCATTTCCAATTCTAACGGTTGAGCCCGTCTTCCTGACTAACACTAGCACCTTCTGCGATGTTCTACTTATGCCCTGCTTATGCCTGGGCAAGCTTCTGAAGCTACATTCAAGACCTTGTGGCGTTGAATGCTGCAGGCCGAGCGTCTCCTCAGCGCAGCCCTACGCCTTGCGGCACCCCGAAAAGCACCGCTGCTCCGTGCGCGTGCCACTGTGCGCTTGGCTCTCGGCCTCTCGTCCGCAGTAGAATACTGGAAAATAGAATCTTATGGTGTGATGCGATGTCGTATCATACGATACAGTTACAATAGTACTCGTATGATATATAGACGAATAGTGCAATGTAGAGCAGAGTAGAGTATATAATGCACATAAAGTCGAGAGATCGTGAACACATAGCACTGCGTTTACACACTGGTCCCACGCTAAGGCGAGCCATATGCTGGGCATAAGCCATGGACCAATCACTGGTGCCTTGTTGCGGCAGCACCAAGACGTAGTGGCAGCTGGAAAGATGCGCACTGCAAATCAACAGGTTTTGCATGACTGGCTTCCACACAGAAACCCTGTCTCTGCAACAAAGGCGCTGCATCTACAAGCTTATGGCCATCAGAACCTTGCACTCATGGAAAAGGGACTGTGAGGGCCGAGTCCTTCAAATCTTTCGGGGAGCGTGAGATTTGAAGTGTGCCGCTCAGGAAGGGACAGATCTGTCAGCGCAGAAACCGGCGACCCGACGGGTCGCATCACGCGGTCCCTGCGCTACAACCAGAGACTTGGAAGCACAACTACAAGCATGGAGACAGCACACAGTCCCTTGAGCTCGGGGCCGTTGTCCCATGTTCATTGTGCCTTTTCTTCGGCAAGCTGTTTGAAGGATCATCCGTGTGGACGGTGAGCCAGTCGATGGCTGGGTCAAGCTGCTGGACAGCTTGGGATACGCCCTGGTCGCGTCCCCGCATGCCGCTCGGCGGCGGATGCACATGAGGAAACCGGTTTGTTTGCAATGGGACCTGGCATGAGCCTCTTCATGACACTGAGGTTGGCCAGTTGTTGGAGTTCGTTGCACAGGGCCCCGATGCTTTGAGACTGGCTTTGGAGGCACCAAGAACAGTCATTAAGGGAAAAGATTTCTCCTGGCCCTGGTATTCTGGAGTCCAGGACTGCGAAGCGGCAATCGAGCTGCAACCGAACGTTGCCGAAGCATATTTGCTGGCATCAAGGCGATGCACCTACCAGTGTTGAGCCGGAAACAGCCTTGACTCACTTCAGCGGCCGCAGCAAAGGTGCTTCGTCCTGCAAGGTGACCTGAAGCAAGCTGAAGCGGTACTGAAGCGTGGGGAGGCGGAGGTGAAGCAAGGCTCCCAGAATTGCCAGGTTTCACGACTCCCATCGCTTCGCTTTTACAACCCTCCCTCTGCTGTATGCCGAGGCCACGTGAGCAGTCCAAAGTCCAGGTGCAGCTGCGGAACCTGCAGAAGATCGAGCCAAAGCTTGTGCAGGTAAGCAGGGAAGAGGTGTTTCGGTGGACCACTTCGCGTGGCGATAGTCGTCGTGCTCACCACGAGGTATCGGACCTTCTGACTCCAGACTTCAGCCATGTGCTGGGCTCAGCGAGGCTGGTCCTAGTAGAAGCAGCAACCTTTGTGGCTGAGGAGGAGGCCGGGAAGCGAGCTCTGGGCCACCTCAAGGAGCTGGTAGTTCTGGGCCGAAGTTCTTTCACAACCCCCCTGTGATGGCTGATGACTTTTACAGGAGGCTGCTCGTTTGGGAGCATCTGCTTGGATGCCGCCTTATTTCTTCGCAGCAGCAAGGAGTCAACATGAGGGAAGCTGATCTCCCAGACGGTTCCGATGCGCTGAGGAGGCTGCGGCCCTTGCAGCTCCACGCACTGCTTCAGGCCCGCCAATACGTCCGCGCCTTCGAGGCGAAGAAGCTGGCGGAGGCGTCGGAGCAATGGAACAGAGTACTCCACACTCTACCTATCTACTCTATATATGTATACTGCGAAATAGGGATTCAGATATAGGATAGGGATGCCCTTATAGTCCCCTTGCCCACCTGAAACTCCCAATCTGAGCCAAGCTGGGCCCAGGAAATGCTCAAGACCGTGGCTGGAAGTCCACGCCCTGAGGCTCGGAGACCAGGGAGCTGCTTACAACCATTCATATATATATATATATACATACACACACACACATAATATATATATATATAACAACAACATACTATTATATATGATGCAGGGCTGCCACAC
>CAJNJA010017384.1:0-10978 GCA_905231915.1 Symbiodinium necroappetens
GGTTGTTCCATGGCTCGTCGGAGGCATGCAGCTTGGGGCTAGCAAGTTCAGGAAGACTACTAGCTTCCGTGCATCGCCTTTTGAACTCCACAGTCGTGAGCGCACACCTGCAAAGTTGCCAGTGGGTGCTGCATGGGGGATAGGCAGCAGAGACGCAGCGAGGCTTGCAGATTCTAGAAGCCCAAGACCTGTGGGACCTTGATTCTGAAAGATGCAATAAAACTGCTCCAACCAGAGGTTTGCGGCGTCGCATAAGTGGAGTGCAAACTCGATAGACCCGGCATTGTGGACTACCCTGTTGAGGCCCAGGTCATAACGAAGAAAGTAATGGGTGGTCCAGCCACGGCTTCCGAAGCTCNNAGGGAGCTGGTTTAGAGATTCTGGAGCGTGGAGCAGACGGAGCGGTAGCAGGCTAAGTTGTAGCTTTATTTCTCTTAGATGTGAAACTTTTGCCTCTTAGACGTAACTTTTTACCCCGCCTACCGCCACTACCCCCCACTTAATTCCCACAAGACGAAAATCCTAAGGGGCGAATCCAGCGAGAACCTTTTACCCAANNCCCAAAGCGAAAACCCTAAGGAGTGAATCCAGCAGAAAACTTTTGTCGAAGACGAAAACCCTCAGGAGTGAATCCAGCAGGAAGCTTTGGAAAAGACGACAACCCTAAGGAGTGATTCCAGCAGAAAACTTTTGCCGAAGACGAAACCAAAAAGGAGTGAATCCAGCAGGAACCTTTGGAAAAGACGAAAACCCTAAGGAGTGAATCCAGCAGAAAACTTTTGCCGAAGAGGAAAACCCTCAGGAGTGAATCCAGCAGGAACCTTTTCCCGAAGACGAAAACCCAGACAGAAACCCCAAGGAGTGAATCCAGCAAGAACCTTTTACCCAAGACGACAATACTTAGGAGTGAATCCAGCGAGAACGGTTTGCCCAAGACGAAAACCCCAAGAAGTGGATGCAGCGAGAACCGTCTACCCAAGACGAAAGCTTTAGATGAATCTTGTGTGACGGTTCTGGTTTGGTGCTAAATGCAGCACAAAAAAGGTATTGTGCTAAATACACCAGAACAAGTTAGTGCACCAGAAAAGTTAGTGGCTTGGGGCTAAAGACATCCAAAAAAGTGATAACTTAGATGACTCTTTTGCAAGCCTCTGCAGAGATTTGCTGTTTTGGGAGCCGGAAAAAAGTTACAACTCAGTCATTTTGCTGCAGGAGCTGGAAAGTTACATCCGAGAGAAAAAAAGGTCACAACTAGGTGTCCTACCAGACGAAGCCAATGAGCTCAGTGGCCCTCAGAAGCTGATCAAATCAAGGCCATGGACGAGTTTGTCTCCCACATCCAGGAGCTGAAGGACACCCCTCCAGCGGAAGGCAGAAGACCGTGTGATGGCTCGCTGCCCACACGAAAGCTCCTCCCCCAGTGCGTGGCTGAGGTGAGAAGCCCACGAAGCTTCGGGCAGCTTGGCGTCTGTTGCACAGAGCATGGCTGGAGAGTAGGTCGAGTAGATGCAGGTGTGGTTGCATCATGTTGCACGTGTCAATAGCAGCTCAGCGTCGCTTTATCTGAGCTTAGGACATCTTTCGAAAGATGGATGGTTGCTTGGCTGATTTTTGCAGGCATTGCACAGTGCCCGAATAGGGGTGCCGACTTGGCGTCTGTACTTGTGACAGACGTCTGACTCTGCCTGAGGGCTCGAGGCCTCCAAGCAGTTGCCAACATGTATCCCAAGCCCCGCACCATCTGCACACCAAGAAAACGGAAGCGGCAAGATCTCCTTCACCGAGTTTCACTCGATGCTTGGTACGCACCATCCTTCTCGGGCACGGTGTACGGGACAAGGGAAGAAGAGTGGCCGTTTCACAGAATCGAGAGCAGTCCCCTTGTTTGAGAGTTTGAGAAGGGCTTATGTCGTCTTGCCGAAAACTACGCGGTCTCTTTGAGATGCGGGGCTGAGTAAGGAAGTCGTTACCTGTAGCCAAGCTTTGTATTCGGCAAAGTGATACCAATCATGAAGTTGCCGATTGGAGGAGCTGCAAATCTCTCGGCTTTGACATGTCCGACGAGATGCTGATGCCTGGCTGCAATGCTTGCAACACCGGAAACGTGTCAAGTGATCAACAAGCTCCGCTCCTATACTCAGTCTAAACGACGGGAGGAGCACTATTAGAAGCATCGTCTACTTTCGCAGACTGTAGCTTGTAACAGTTGTACTTCGCAGGGCCCGAACATTCCCTTTTCCAAAATGGCTTCTCAGCAACAACCTTACTAGATTATGAGAAGCTTTGTGCGCAACGGCTGCAGGAGCAGGGACTTGCAGGTACATTCGTACAGCAAATCCCGGGTTTTCCCAGATTTTTGAACCGGGCCTTTCGTTTGCAGCGGCTGAGAAGAGCTGTACCCGCGTGTGGTGCCACGTCACAAGCAAGTTGCTTTGCACATCCGAGGAAAGAAGTGTTTGATCAAATTGATGTGCAGCCCCCAGACCTCTGCGAGATTGGCGCTAAAGACTCCGAATCACACCGATTCGTTTCCATGGACTGCTACAAGTGCGAAGTCGCAGGGCTTCGTGCGTGCAGAAACGCTTGCTCTATTGGCAGAATCATCACAGTTTCGGTCCGACCGAATCGCGAGCGTTTTCACGGGCAGGACTCTTTCGTTCGCACACATCCGCTGAATCGGGAGGTCCAGAAGGCCCGGAAGAAGAAGAAGAAGCCATTGACGCAGGAGGAGCCAGTCTTGATGGCAAGCATTGTGAGCCAACGATGGCACCCTCGTGCCTTACAAGGAGCACACCCTCCATGCGAAATGAAGATGAGAGCCTATCGTGGCCATTCGCTCTGCAGAATGAAACGATAAGCACAGAGAAATGATAAGATGCTCCCAAAGAAACGTCAGCCGCGGCTTCCGGGAAGCGGCAGAGATGTCGTCGAAAGATCCGCAACGTTCCCGCTTTTTTAGCTAGGAGTCTACTTGTCGTGTAGCTTCAAGCGGGACGTTCTCTTTCTCTTCCACCTACATGGCTATGCCGTTGCTCCGGCCCAAAACCTCAAGTACAGTCACATGTCCTCGCACCATGCTACCAATCCTTTCGAGGGTCAAGGATTTGAGATATGATGTTGAAAGCATGCGGAGCCACACATGAGGGAGGAAAGTGTCACAGTTTCACGCTTCGAGCGGTTGTAGATGTTGGGTCTTGCGTGTGCACAATCCCCGGTTCGAATTCAAGTCGCCAGCTGCTTAGTCGTTTTTCGTCCTTGCATGGTTATGCAACTTCACGCGGGTGCGACCGGAACATGCGAGTTTACAGACCGGCTGGCCTAAGCTAGTGGGAGTCTCCATCAGCCTTGGCTTTGATCTTTATGGTTTTTTGGTACAGTGGGTGATATAGTTTAAACCTCCCATACTGTCATGTGGTTTGGCATACTGTTCTGCTAGGACACCTTGGCATGCCCATATCACGCGCGGTCACACATGCACGAGGAACCCCAGCAAACCCCAATCGGTGACACCACTCAAACCCTAAATTAAATGCAAAATACCCTCAGCACCGTGGGGAATGCCCTCACAACAAGCGGAGACCCGAATCCCGAAACTTTAAATGCCGAGAGCCATAGGCTTGAAGCCAAAATAAAGCCCAGAGTACAGACCGGTGACAGGAGGGAGGCAATTGCTATTCAAAAAGCTAAAACACGTAAAGCAAATGCGCCGGTGATGAAACAACACGTGCAAGTGCCAGTTCAAGTCATCGCCAGGAGCAAGATGAAATTATTGCTGAAGCAAAGGCGCCGCGTGGTGGCAGTTGGCATGGAGACTGGTCTAGCTTCGAGGTGCGCGTTGAACACATTTCGTGGGTTCAAGAACAATGCACATCACGTCCATGCTCAGACTCTCAAGCTCGAACAACTGCTGGCTTAGTGAGTATTTTGCGAAGGACCTGTTAATGAACCATTGTGGAACGAGGTCAGAATCCGCCGTAGATTTTGTGTGCATAGCTGCTGTATGTAAGTGGCCGAGGAGACAAGCCGAAGATCCCTCTGTGGCCTGGTGACCAGGAGTAGTTCGGAGGGTTTCGGCTCTTATGGAAGCTTTGATGTTCTGAAGCCCGCAAGATCCTCGGGCCGCATCGTAGTGTCAGCCTCACAGAAGATTCTGCGAAGAGCCGAGGTGGAGATTCCGGAGTTCATGGACGGCTTTCCGAAAGGACTGCCCTCTCATCTTTCAGCTGCTGCTAGCATCATAAAGATGAGAACCTTTCCAGGCCGCCGGTAGAGTTAAAATATCACCTTCTTGGCAGGAGACATCTCCTGTTGGCTCAGCCATGAAAAGGTCTACTATGACACCTGGCGTTTGAAATAGCTTTGCTTTCTCTTTCCGGGGCATAGTAATCGGTGTGGCCATTTTTTGATGGCAGGCTTTCGCTGTGTGATTGGTCGGCTGGTGTTCAGTAATGAGGCCTTGCGGAAATGATGAGTTCATGAACCCAACAACACAGCACTTCGATGCGTTCCTGACATGGGGCTAAGTGCGGCTCCAACAAGAAGTATCTGAAGCAGCGGCGACTCATCTATGATCCTTATGATGCTTGTCTGCAAAACATCGCCCACTTCGGCTGCAGTTCCGAAGCATTGGAATTGGCTCCTGCTCATATCGACTCCTGCGCGGCGAAGACTTTAGCGAGCTGGGAGCGCAGGCGTCGACGAACGGGGATTTCGAGATCACCTTTGCCGAGTTCAAGAAGGCGGTGTTTTCTGCATACTCTACACGTAGCGTGTGCATTGCGTGCAGCGTTGCTCTCGGGAGGCCTTCAACGCAGTCATCCCTCCCAAGAAGTCCTCCTGAGCAATTTGCGGCCTAGGTACCAGGAAACGTCCCATTGCTAGGCCTGTCAGAGGAGTCTTGCTGCTTCTGCCGGCAAATGTGAGAGCCGCTCCTTGCAGCGGCAGCGCTAAGCCACGGCTTCTGATGAGGATACTTCTGATTCTGACGATGAACTTTCACCCTGGGTTCAGCCCTGGGGCAGTGACCAAAGTGTGTTGCTGCCAGAGGAATCACCACCAACGGTGGCTGCTACTCTTCTGACTGCAGGTGTGGCCCAGTCGTCAGATCATGCCGAGGCGTTGGTTTGCTTGTGGCGCTGCCATGGATCACAGTCGACTTGTCGATTTTTCCCACTCGAGGAATTTGATATTTGCCACATGCACGCCAGATTCTGAAGTTTCACACAGATGCTGCCACTGCGTCTCGTCATGATAGAGAAAATCCTGCTCTCCACTTGTTTTTCTGGCTCAGCGCAGTCTTCGTCTCGCCATGACCCCCTGGCGGAGCCAAGCGCTTGTGAATCCAAGATAAGCATGCCGCTGCTGTGCAGCCTGGTGAGCACATGTACATGAAAGTAAGCACCAAGGGAAAGTAAGATCCTTGATGGAGCAGTTTCAAGATAAACAACTGTCCGGAGGCGTACATGCGCCTTGAAAACCGAGACTCGGCAGCTCGTAAGACAAGAATAGAGACACAGGGTAGGTGGTGAACTTCTGCGATGCAAGATAACTCCTTTCAGTGATGTTGAAAAGAACTACATGACGGTTCTCGGCACCCGTCTAAACGAATCTGCTGCAAAACGAGGACCTGTCCCGATCATCTCTCGTCCCCGTCAGCTAGTTGCCCCGGACGTTAGCACTGATTTGAAGCTGTGGCCATGCAATGTTGGCTGATTTCGGTCGTCGTCGTGGCCATCTCCACGATGATCCTACTTTTCATTTTCAGCTTCGACAGTTTAGAGCTAGAGCCTAAGTTGAGATTCTCAAACGGGATGGGAGGGTTCAGCTCCGGACACACTGTATCCTGGGGACCAGACATCGCCTGGCGATCAAACACTGCACATTGGTGGCATGCTTCATCGTTGCTCGTGAGAAACTCTAGGGTGAGAACCTGCCAGCATGTTTCGCCGAAACGTGTCCAACCCCGTGATTATGTTGCCAGGTATCAGCAAATCGGGCTTAACTACAGCTTCCTCAGCGAGAGCGTTGAGAAGGTGTGGCTGCACGTCAGAACACTGGCTGTGTAGAAGCACATGCAGTCTTGTTGCATCGGAGCAATGGAGATTCTGATTTTCTGAATGTGTGAGGGAACTTGCAAGCAGGCCTAAAGCTCGACAAGAATCCACCGGGCTTAGGTTGACGCTCAAAAAAGAGGGCCTCGCTTGATCGGGTGGTCGGGGTGCCTGAGTTTCCTCATCATTAACTTAGCAGTGCCAAAACGACTTCCTGGAAAGGAGCCCTACAAGCCTGGCAGCTGCCCGGCTCCAGTGGGTTAGTGCCAGGAAGCTTTTCAGCTTTTCGCGCAATTACTGTAAGCAGCCTACCTGCACGAGAACATCACAGATTTCAGCTTTAGATCCGTTTTTGCAGGCGACCTCCCCCGTCGAATCTTTCCGTGTGTGCCTTCGGAAGGGCTGCTAACCCTTTGCTTTGCTGCATTCTCTTGCAAAGGCAGACGAATGGCGTCATTTTCGGCCGGTAGGCGTGATAGGTCTCCGTGCGCCGGAATGTCATTACAAGCTGTAGCAGCTAGTTCTTCTGGCGATTCTATAAGCATCGAGCAACAAAGATTTCGCAGGGCTTCACTTGTGCAGGACAGGTAGCTTGTGACTGCCAGCCGGAGGCCCCAGCAGTGTAGTCCAGTTGCCTCTGCCCTCCTCAAGGATATTATCTCGGCGTCACGAACCGGTTCATCAAGTTTCCTCGGACAGCGACCTGCCTGCCACCATTACATCGGGGACGCACACCCAAGATTTTTCGAGTCCAAAGGGACTGGCGAGGGTTTTGGTTTTAGTTGAAATAACCAGGTGCAGTCCATCAGCTTCATCGACGATTGGGCAGAGGGCCTCCAGGGTCCGGCGTTGCAGAGCCGGACGAAGGACGGCCTCACCGTTCACTTGGAGACTCGGAATATATATATATATATATAAATTACTGATTGGGGTTTCTCCGAATTTCGTCAGTTGCAGAATGAAGTCACTCATGTGATTGCAACTTGACGGTTCTTGACCGATGGGTTTTTGCCTGCCGCAAATTGCGAGATCAAGTACTCGCTTTCCGATGTTGTTATTGATGTCATGTTCCTTCTAATATATGAGGCATGTGTGTTCTGATGCTGCAGATGTTTTTTGAGCTCTCACCGGGTTCTGTTTTGTACTATGAGCTCACGGGGCGAGGACTGGTAGGACGAATCTTTCGTCTCCGTGATGGAGGCGATAACCATTCAAATCCCGCGATGCCAAGTCTTCTGTTTTGTGGCAGCCGCTCCTGTGTCCAAGGAAGTGTCTTTCCAGTACAAGCTGATCTTCAGCCAGCTATACAATTTGTCCGTGGCCTAGAGGAATTCACAATCCTCCAGTGGCAAGGTCCAGTTTTGCATACTTTCGCAGGTGGGCAACTCTTGGCCACGACCACTACGAGACGACCTTCACGCGGATGGCCATGGAGCAGCTGTCGACAGCCACGACGCACCACAATGCGCACTTCTTCTTCAGGCACAGCCCGGCACTGGTCATGCTGACTGCCACGTTGAGAAAGCACAGTCTCCGAGCTAAATTTTGCGTCAGGAATCGTACCTACGTGAGCACAGAGATGCATCGAAAGCTTGACGCGACACGGCAAGCACAGGGGGAATCGAGTCCAGCCCCGATCCACGCGCGGTGGTACGTTTCTAGCATGCTTGAGCGGCTGCATCCCAAAGCTTCTCGATTGAGGGATCATGCTACAATCTGCGGAGTTCAGCGCACCAAAGCAACATGGCTCCCCAGGAACATTTCCGAAAGCACGCGTTTGCGGAGGCCTTGGGAGTGCCGCTGTAGAATCAGCCGATGCACTTCGATTGGAGCCGTGCACTTCGATTGGAGCCGTGCTACAGATATGCAGACTGGAGAAGACGCTGTGTCATCCGCCAGCAATGCATCAGCGGGGCTAGTTGCTCAAACGTGATAGTCTGGCATCTGAGTTGTTGTGCTGTAGTTTACCCAGGCAAATTAGATAAGCATTTCTCGCCTCAGACATTGACTCACTACCCTACAATGCTCCTCCCTCTGCTTGTCACCCCTCCGGCCTCTCCACTCTCCATCCTCGGTGCTTCCCAGTTGGTTTAGCAGTGACTTAGTGTGCAGATTCGCAGGTGCCTTTCTTCCAGCTGCGCACCGTGCACCTGCCGGACGATTTCGAGGATGCCATTCGAGAGACCCAGGCCGGGAAGGCTGACCAGGTGACTTAACGTACTTAACCGAGGGAAACCCCTAAACCCTGACGGTGATGCTATAGCGGCGGTATGCCTGTTGTCTGACACCTCGTTACCCCACGAGCTAGTGATTCCAATCGTGTCACAAATTGCAGCCAACGAGAATCAGGGAGCGCAAGTTGCTGCAAGAAGGCTAGCATCTTGATGGTAGATTGGTGAGGTGCTCACATCCACTTTGCATCGCCCGTTGCAAGAGGTTCCGCCTCCCGGCGGCCCTGTCCCACTCTGGCTAGAAGAGAGCTTCTCCAAAGCATGCCACCGGTAGGTGCAAGAGCAGCACATCCACATAGCACGCTTGGAGCAGCAGAAGAAGAAGGCAGTGCAGCTTTTTTGCACATGTGATCGGCAGTTGGCTCGACGTGGAAGACTGGATCACAGGTGACGTTCGCGACAGAGGTGCTCAAAGCCGAGCAGGTTCGGGCTGTGAAGCTTAGTCAATTCGCTCATTGGAGAAGGAAGCCTACTACAGTACCATAATTCGGGTTGCATACACTAGGAATGGGAGTCAATTCGCTCATTGGAGAAGGAAGCCTACTACAGTACCATAATTCGGGTTGCATACACTTCCTAGCAGACTCACAGCCGGCCGCGGTCAGCTTCCTCATGGTCTTATACCAGGCAAAGCAACGCCGATTCCCTTGCTTTGCAGTCTGCCCACGAACTCGCTAGGCAGTCAAGAAGATCAACAATGAAGCTGCGGCCAAAGCGTGCTCGGTTGTGCAGGGTGCATTGTCAGGCTGGATGTTATCTCGACTCTCGACACCTATAGCTACATGTTCGCATGTCGAAGATATCGAATCCGGCCTCATGTCTCTTCAGATGGTAGCTCTGCAGTCCCCCGAGGCTGGGGGCGAGGCCACGGCCACGCTGACCAAGAACCGGGCGTATTGCCGGAGACTGAAAGCTGACACTGCATGCCTCCAATGCTGTATGTTGCAATCAACTCTGGGCTTGGGCGCTTTAGTCCAGCCCTGAAAAACAAGACTCAGAGTGGGCCCGAGCACATGAGGGTGTGCTCATGGGCATGGTTACGATCCCATTCGAGGTGAACAGTACAAGTTTACCCAAGAGATCCAAGCAGATGCCCTCGAGCACCTTGGCTTCTTATTGGCTACTGATAAGCTGTGCTAGGATGCAGATGCTCTGCTGTCCCTCATGAGAGTGGGCCAGGTCATATTTCTGACACTGTCGGATCCGCAGCCGTTTGCTTGGATCGCTCTTGGCATCCCGCATCCATCCGCCGTCTGTACGATGAACACGACGGCCTTCGATGTCGAGAGTCTCAGCCCAGGCTACCCTCCTGACAGCCCTCCAGTGCCACGATTCTTCAAGTCCAGGGAGTCGAAGGTCGTGAAGGCGGTGAAGAGGGAGGAAACGCTGGAGTCCGTTAGCCAAGGCAGTACCGCCGCGAGTCGACGATGTCCAGCATTCTTCGCCAACCACTCGGACGATGAGAATTCAGAGCCGGATTTCGGCTTGAGCTTGTGTGGACCCCCAGGACTTTGTCAGCAAGCATCTTGGCGGCCTACGTCTTATACGTCTTGTCTCTTGCCTTCGGAGTGCGTGTGTGGAGCCAAGGCGCCAACCGTTACGGTTGCACCGTCGTTAGAGTCACGGGCGAGCCATGCAAGCCCGACCAGTCCAGATTCGGGACATGAAATTTTCCGGCGTCTTCAAGAGCTCGAGAAAATGAAGGCGGCGCTGTCTCAGTTGGAGGCGGAGGAGAGGATTGCTCAGGCAAACGTGCGGCCAGACCCGGCGTGGGATCCCAGTATAAGTTAGCTGATGTGTCGCGTATCCAGGTGTCATATGTCACCACCCAGCCCCCTTCCCTGGGATAATCTTTCTTGAGATCTCAGCCTAAGATACTACTTTAGCATATCCCCCCCGAAGATTTCAACCTACGTCACCGTCCTTGGAAAGATGCTTGCATCTATCCAGGTGCCATACGCCTATATAAATAGGCGAGAGTCCTTATAGAATTTGGTTCAGGGCTTGGGGTTCCGGGTTGTAAGTAACTCTAAGGTGATGGCAAAAAATGTGATGATAATTAACATACACATTTACTGCTTACGTTTTACTACTGCATCATCGCTATGCTTCTGTTGGTTTCAATCGCGTGTTTTGTTAAAGTGTATTTCCCACATACAAGCTATCGTTCCCGAGCTGCATGTTTTACACATGACCCGAAAGGAGTGAAACCGACAGGAAAGCCGATAAGACTGGACCTCACAGTCGCATCAGAAGCTGAACCCAACCGGAAACGCCGAAGGAATGAGCCCACCAGGAAACCTTGCACCGGAAGCCTTCGGAGACGACTCCCTAAGAAGGGAGACCGAGTGAATCCGATTCGAGACCTTGGACCTGAAGCCAAAAGTCGTGCCTTAGAGCCCCGGCAACCCCAAACCAGAAGCCAAGCAAACCTCGGAGGGGCAGAAGCAAGATCAGAGTTACAGGCAAGTTACAGGCACAAGTGAGGCCCGAGTCAGGGGCACAAGTGAGGAATGCGGTTATTTGGCAATGAACGCGTGCAAGCGCATCTGCTCCGCCGAGCTTCTGTAATCTGGCCATGACCATGACTGCACTTTGAGGCTCTCATGGCGAGAATGCCAGCTGCGATGTTGAGCTCTCAGGTGGCTGCGCGGCAGAAAGCCCTCTTGATCCCTCTTGCAAGAGCGGAAGCGCGCG
>CAJNJA010017385.1:0-10445 GCA_905231915.1 Symbiodinium necroappetens
GGGGGGGGGCACCATATATATATACATACACATAATATATATATGTATATATATAGATACACATGTAAACACACATCTCATGCATGTGTTTGTTAATCTGTGCATTGATCTATAGCTGTATGCGCTGGTACATGCTTGCCTCTGCATGGCATCTAAACACACTAAACCCTAAACCCTAAACCCTAAAACCTAAACCCTAAAACCTGAACCCTAAACCCTGATCCTCTAAACCCTAGAACCCTAAACTCCTAAACCCTAAAACGGGGCAACGCACGCCGCTAAGTCCCGGCCGGGGCCCTGGCCGGGTCGCCAGCTGAGAGCCCCCGGGGGCGGAGGGAGGAAGCAAGAAGAAGCCGCTGGGCCTCTCGGCTTAAGCTTTAGGGCTTCACGGCTTTTTTGGGCTTTAGGGTTTTTGGGGCTTTTGGGTTCAGGTTTTAGGGTGTTAGGGTTTTTAGGGTATGGGTTTTTTAGGGTTTTGGGGTTTTAGGGTTCAGGGTTTAGGGTTCAGGGTTTTTTTAGGGCTTTAGGTTTTTAGGTTTCAGGGTTTTAGGGTTTATTGGTGTAGAGGATAGTATAAGGTTTGGTTTCAGGGTCTAGGGTTTACTGGGGTACACCCTACCCTGAACCCTAAAACCCTAAAGCCCTAAACCCTAAACCCTAAAAGCCCTAAAAACCCTACAGCCCCCAAACCCTGAACACGTTTAGGGCAGAGCCTAAGGCTCAAGACCCCAAGGAGCCCGTGGGCAGCCGGTCTAGGGTTTAAGGTTTAGGGTTTAGGGTTTAGGGCTTAGGGTTTAGGGTTTAGGGGGGTCTGCTGAGTGATCTTATCTTTTACAGCTTGAGGCTACCTGGACCCCCCAAAGGTATGTAGAATCACCGCCTTTTTGTAGGTGTTGGGCCATTCTGTTACCTACTTTTGGCGGATCAGGTATAAGAATTAAGCGTTTAGGGCCTAGGATTGAAAAGGGGGTTTTAGGCAACAAACCCCAAAGTAGGATGCTTGTTGAATTTTGTCTACAAGGAGTCTTAGAAAGACTTTTGGATGCTTCTCAGATTCTCAAAACTCCAACCCGATGTCTCCGGCTCAGGTGACCCGAGAGCCAAACCACGTCAGACTCAAAGCCATGCTGCCCAAAATCCTGATATAGTAAAAACCTAGACCCTAAACCCCAACCCTTTTATGGTATGGGCACTCGCACCGAAAAAAGCTCTAGGCATCAGACCTCTATTTTGAAGCTGTCGCGCCCTGAACCCCGAGTGGCGGCAGCGAGAACGCAAAAGGCCTTGAGAGCCCCAGCTGCCCTAGCTAGGCCTGCAGGACTTGAGGATTTTATTACTTTAGGGCCTTTGTGTTTTTTGGGTTTAGGGTACCATGCCCATTTTGCAATCCTGTGGATGCCGACCTTGTTCCGAGCCGAAGGCAGCTGCTGGCCTTTCTCCAAGGCCAGGGAAGTGGCGTTGTGTACGAGCACCTCAGTTTCTGCTTGTTTCGGGCCGATGAGGTTTGGGGTTTAGGGGGTTCATTATGGCTCAAGGGCTTAAAGTTTGGGGGTTGAGGGGTTTAGGATTGAGAATTTAGGGAACAGAATCTAGGTGAGCCGTGGTCATGCTCGTTGTATGAGCCCCAAACCCTGAACTTGACAGCCTTTCTGTCTTTGACCATATATGGGGAAATATAGGTTCGAACTGTGAGTCCCCATATTATGGGAGTTTCCGAAAATACCGGGCACCTTATTTTGGGGTCCTTATAATAAGGATCCTACTATTTAGGGTGCTATATTAGGGTCCCCCTATTTTCGGAAAGCCCCGATATTGGGGGGGGGGGGGTATGTGACGATTACGCAGCTGGAGCTCTTAAGCCTGACAATCCGCAACAAGTTCTCAGCCCCGCTCAAGAAACCCAAAACCCTGAAACCCGAAACCCGATTCATAATACAATGACTGCGGCTGGGCTTCGGCGCCCTGGAAACTATTAGACTGTTCTTTTGGGGGAATGAAGGTCCCTTTTTGGGTATCCAGTCTAGTACGGCACCCGCATAAAAAGGACCCAAAAGGGACCCTAGTTTACAGAACTACCCATAAATATAAATATAAATATGAATATAAATATACATGTAAATATAAATATAAATATAAATATAAATATAAATAAATAAATAAATATAAATATATATATATATATATATATTTATTGCATAGGAAGTCCCACACTCGGAAGATCAGACGTCGGGCTCTGCCTGTACCAGCCCCGAGTCTCCATATATACTACCCTTATGGAATTGGGCTCCGAAAGACCATCCTTACTAATTACCAAGTTGCATAGTAGCATAATCCTAGGGGGCTAAGTTTGCATACCTAGTCTATACCTTGGCCCCAAGGTACCTATATAGGAACGACTGTAAGATCAAAGTGTATATACTATATGAATACACACACATACATATATATATATACATATATATATATATGTATATATGTATATATATATATATATATATTCGGAATACATATATATATATATACTATAGGAGTATGTGTATATATATATATATACATACTATACGAATACATAGACCCTCTAGGCCAATGAATTCCAAGGGCACATCCGGAGCCAAAGCTACTCTGAGCATGTCCTGCGCAGCAGCTTGGAGCCGCAAACGGGTTTGGGTTTTTACGGCTTAGGGTTTAGGGTTTTGGGGTTTAGGGTTTAGGGTTTCGGGTATAGGGCTTAGGGTTTAGGGGTTTGGGCCTTCGGGTTTGGGGGTTTGGGGGTTTAAGGCTTAGGGTTTAGGGTTTCTCTCTTCAATAACAGGCCAAAAAAAAACTCCATTTACAAGGCTAACAAGTTTAGAGTTCTCCCATTGGCTTACTAAGGTTGAGGGCTCAGTGAAGCCATATTCGGCTGGTTGCCGGATATGTAGAGACCCAGAAGTGGAGAATCATGTCGGGTAACCTTTCCTATGGAAATCGCCAACAAGAGACATGGCATTCAACAACCAAGCATCATTCACCCTAAACCGTAAACCCTTTAACCCTAAACCCTAAACCCTAAAACCCTAAACCTTAAACCGTAAACCTGTAACCCCTAAACCCTAAACCCTAAAACCGCGCATCTGAAGCGGAAGGGGGAACCTGCTGCTCTTCCTGGACAACTACTAAAGGGCCTCATCTGTCAGATTTTTGTGGTGCGCTATTGAAGTCTGGTATCTTCTATAATATAATATCATTGTACAATTGTGGAGGGCTATGTTCTATAATATAGTATCATTGTATGACTGTGGAGGGCTAGGCTATCGCTATGATTGATTCAGACCTCTCCGACGATGGGTGAAGAAGGAGACAGGTAGGATGATGTCAAGCCCAAGCCTAGAATCGCTAGAACATTTTAGGAATTCAGAAAATGAGAAGGTCCGATAGAGCTTACAGCGCTTGTGACGGTAGTGACACCATAGAAGACCATTGAAGATAGTTTCTGAATAGTCGCTAGTCGGACAGGTATCTCATAACCATAACAAAAAACAACATATTTCAATAATCCGTTGCGGCAAGAGAACCCTAAGAACACTAAAAGCTTGAGTGTCTTGTACCTTCTGCCTGCAGTGCCCAGAGAAAGGAATGCTGACGAACTCTAACCTTCAGACCACAACTAACCTTGCAGTGGGGAAATCCTCGAAACTCTCGGTACGAAGCTTGACCTAAAACCCTCAACCGTAAACCCTCAAATCCTAACCCCCAACGCCTTCCACAATGTAAAACGAAATGTCCCGCTCTCCAGGCTCTCTTATCGGTAAGATCGCAATGCACGCCGAGGTACAGAAGTACCTGGGACAAGACTCTGGAAGAGACCAATGTTGAAGCCATGCCTCTATGCCAACACCTGGCTCGGTTTGCTTGTGCAAGTATCCACGGTATGAATGCACGTGTCAGCAGCTGGCTTCGCAAATTCCTTGCTAAGGCTGCCCCACCAAGCGAAAACTGGGCTTGCTGGCGGCAATCACCTTTGACCCTCTTATAGTCTATATAGCATAGTACGACTATACTATATATGACACAGATACCTCCGTCGAAGCGAAGCAAGCAAACGAAATATCGCGCCTCAGGTGTTCGCACAGAGGTATACCCTCAACATTGGTCTCTTCCAGAGTCGTGTCCCAGGCATCTCCGCATGCATTGAGATCCAGCCGATAAAATAAGGTTGCCTTGCGGGCGCTTCTTAAGGCCGAAACGACAAACCCTAAACCCATAAAGCCCAACCAAACACCCTAAACCCTAAACCCCTAAACCCTAAACCCTAAACCCCTAAACCCTAGGCCCTAACCCCTCAACCGAAACTCTCCTGATAGAGCCACAGGGACTGCTCCCATCGCTGGGACACGTCGCAGGCACCCAGAGCAGAAGTGTAGGTGATGACCTGGAGGGTTTAGGGTTTAGGTTTAGGTTAGGGTTTAGGGTTTAGGTTAGGGTTTAGGGTTTAGGGTTTAGGGGGCACTTTTAGGGTTTCGAGTTTAGGGCTTAGGGGTTTAGGGTTTAAAGCTGTCTGCAGTTGACTGTTGTAGAAGTACCTGTACCAATCAGACATATCATCCATAACCCTGAACACCTAAACCCCAAATCCCCAAACCTAGAGGCTGTGGCTGCAGTCCTTCAAATCTGAGCCAAATTTGCAGTTTTCGGACCCTACCCTTGCTTTCTCATGGCTCCCCACATTCCAAAACGGCACTACGGTTCAGGGATGTTTCAGGGTCGAGGTCGGGCTGCAGATTTTGGGTGTATGAACTTGTAGAACTTTGAGTTCGGACAGGGTTTAGGGTTTAGGGTCGAGGGGTTAGGGGTTTAGGGTTTAGGGTTTATAATTTAGGGTTTAGGGTTTAGGCTATAGGGGGCCAGCCACGGTACTGTCGGACGAGGTGAAGCTTCGGATGCGACATTACCGGATGTAGGGTAGGATCAGGGTCTAGCTAGGCTTACCTCAGGTCAGGTAAACGTCCTGCTAGGAAGCACCTGCGAGACAGTGATTAGTTGGAACCATGAGTCTGATTAGAAAAGGTTCCGGGGGATATTATGGTACAGTGAGATTGAGGATTCTCAGGAATAATAATACGATAGGTATTCAGGCTTCTACTAGGGCAGGTCGGGATGATGGAGGCCCGCACATTCGGCTGTAAGTTCTGGTCGCGCATCTCCGTGATGAGCTGCAATACCTGCGATAGAAGGACTCAAAGGGCTTAGGGAAATACACGACACAGAAAGGTCTTGAGCACATAAATTCTACAAATACTACATGATGGGCACTGGGCTACCTGTATCCGCCGGTTTGATCGCCTGCTTGGAGCCCGAAGACTGGTACGTAGGGTAAGGTTAAGGGTTTCGGGTTTAGGGGTTTAGGGGTTTAGGGGTTTAGGGTTTAGGTAGTGCATATATATTCAGAAGGCGCCCCGAACACCCGACGCCCACGTATTCAAGGAGTAAACATCAACCCGTCTAGGGCTTCGTACTTCTTGTGATTGAAGGAGTACTAAATGGAATGCTCTTGAAGCCGGGTTCCCCGGATGAGTCAATTATAGAGTATTATAGAGTTTGATTGTTGTCTAGTAGGGGTTTGTTCTCATCAAAAAACAACAACCCCCTGAACCTTCAACTCCCTAGGCACTGCCTAAGACTGTAAAACCCTAAAGCCCTAGACCAAAACTCTAGGACCCTAATTTTAACCCAGCCCAAACACCGGATAAAAGCCATTGAGTCGTCCCTGGCCCTAACCCGCCTACGCCCTAAAACCCTGAAAAGCCCTCAAGCTCTTGAACCCAACACCAGGACCCCAAACGCCTCACACCAACGGCTAGCTTTCTCGAAAGCACTCACAGCAGCGCTGTAGCTGATGACCTCGGCTTGGGGTTTCTTGGAATGGGCGTTGGGGGTTTGGGATTGGGGTTTAGGGGGTGCATAGAAGCCAGCAAAAAGCTCCAAAAAGTCCGAACCCTGCACCCGAAAGTTGAGGTATTGGGGGGTTTGGGGTTGTTGCACTAAGCCCTACGGACCCAAACCGTCCTCGGCTTGGCACCAGAAGGCACTTACTGCCCAGGTGCAGTAAAGCAACATATACAGAAGCCCTGAAAGCCAATCTATTCCGAAACATGTAATGTCGGGGTCTTAACAATTAGCCAATCTATTCCGAAACATGTAGTGTCGGGGTCTTAATAATTCGAAAGGGTTTGGGGAAAAATGTACTATTATTGCAGCACCGAAGCAAAACAGTGTTGGCAACGATTTAAACAAACACCCCCCCCCAGCGAAATTGGAAGTTCGATACCGAAAACCTGCCAAGAAAATCCTGAAAAGCGTAACCTACCTTGGACCCTCAATGCCATAACCTGAACTCCAGGCGCAACCACGCACCGAGCTCTCACCACAATTGCCTCTGTGCTGCATTGGGCTCAGTGCCCCGTCGCCGAAGTGCTGCCAGCAGTTCGATCACTGCGTGCCAGCTTTGCACCTTGCATTAGGGTTATGGGTTTGTGTTCAGGGTTTAGGGTTGGACTCGGGTAGACCTAGACCTCACGCTCCACGCCCGCTGAAACTGCAATCGATTTAATCTAAAACAGGTCCAGGAAATATGGGCTTCGAGAAGTGAAGCTTGCAAGGCAAAGCAAAAGGGGACCCCAATTTCGCTTCGACATACCTTTCAGCTTCGCTGCTGGAACGGAAATAATCAATCATGCAATTCCTCAGATTCCCGCATGTTGCAAGTAAACAATGTCTGAACAAAACGAAATCAACAAAAACATATGACACAAGCGCAAAACCCTGGGTTTAATTATTGCTGCCCCTACATCATGATGCAGTTGTAGGAATTTTTGCCTAAACCCTAACCCTAAACTCTAAACCCTAAACCCTAAACCTTAAACCCTAAACCCTAAACCCCTAAACCCTAAGATGCAGTCCACCCCGGCTTCTCCGGAAGCACCGAAGCCTGCTCGCAGGCGCTGATGGCGGCGCTGAAGGAAACGACGGTGCTCTGCAGCTGTGCCTGCGACGTAATTACGAGGGACCATGTACCTTAAGGGTTCCTTTAAGGGCTCCTTTAAGGGGCTTTATAAGGGCCTTAATTAGGTAGTGTTTAGGAATATGGGTTTAAGAGTCATAGTTCGAGTTTAATGTTTGCCCTTCTCAAGCCCTAGAACGGCCACCACGCCCTCAGCAAGGAATCTACCTTGGCGTCCTTAAAGTGTTGGACCCGGCAGACAGAATTGCACCTAAACCCTAGCCCTAAAGCCTGAAGTGAACCAGGAGCTTGTGGGCTTCTCCTGAAACTACGGCCGAAGCTTCAGAGCACTGCCTGAACCCTTCAATCCCAAAAATCCTAAAAGACATTGGGCCTATGCCCCCCATGGCCGCCATCATTCACAAATCCTGAACTCTAACCCTAAGGCTCAAAAAAGCCCAAAAGCCTTACAGAGTATGGTCTTGGGGCCCAAAAGCCCTTAAAAGTATGAGTCCTTAGGGCCTTCGGGTAAACCCTGAACCCTAAACCCGACCTGCAAAGACCCAACAATTGATCCCACACTCCCCTAAACTCTGAAACTCAAGACGCAAAAGTAAATCAACCATCCTTACATAATGCGCGCGACAACGCCATGGACCCAAAGCCTTATAAACAACACCGTTCCTGTTACTTGTCCGCTTAGAGGAACTAAGGGTTAACCTTTTGGGCTACTTGGGGATTCAAATAATTGCCACAAAGACTTAAAGCTTTCCTACTCTACTACCAGGTCTTTAAACCCCGAAAGGCACACCTTTTGGACTACTTTGGGATTTCAATCAAAAGCTACCTACTCTACTACTAAAACTAGGTCCTTAAACCCTAAACCCTAAGCCCCAAAACCCTACACCCTACACCCTAAACCCTAAACCCTAAACCCCTAAACCCCTAAACCCCTAAACCCTAAACCCTAAACCCCTAAACCCTAAACCCTTATAAACCCTAACCCTTTCAACCCCTAGCCTGCTCGAGCTGGCTCAAGAACATCAGTGCCTCCGGGCTTTCGATTGCTCCAAGGGCTTAGGGTTCAGGGTTTAGGGTTTTTGCGACTAGGGAATCAGGTGCAGGGCATGGGTGTAAACCTCCGGGTCCTTAAAGCTTTTCAGGATTTTTTGGTGGGTTGTAGGGTTTCAACCTGCCGGTGGTTTAGGGCTTTTGGAGTCTCAAATGTAGAGGTGCAGGATGCAATTTCATCAAACTGTCGAAGGCCCGTGCTTAAAGGGTTTAGAGCTTTGACATCCCCTCGGGCCGGGGGTCCATGTACCCAAGTAGTATGTGATTTGGCCTTTGGCCTTAAAGTTCCTACATAGGTCCTTTGGGGCCAAAGTATATTCTATTTGCATAGACCCTTAGGGATCAACAAGGGGTTTAGATGTTTCGGTGTTCTGGGTTTAGGTGAGAGGCTTTACAACGTGTCTAGGAGGACAGGGCGACTGTGCACGCAGGGTTGAAAATTGTAAGTAGGGCAACGGTAGCTTAGGGTTTAGTGCTTAGGGTTCAGGGTAGCTATAGTGTTTCGTTTCTTGTAACTACCCAATTCCCAGGTAATCGTTTCCCCCTCATATTAAACGGGGGGGCCTGCTCCTGCTCTTGCTGTTGCTCCCGCTTTGGTCCTCTTACTCCCGCTCTTGCTTTGGCTTTGCTCTTGCTGCTGCTGCTCTTGGTGATGCTCCCACTTTTGCTCTAACTCCTGCACTTGCTCTTGCTTTCGCTCTTGCTGTTACTGTGCTCCTGGGGTATTTGGAGCCTCGAACCCCCCCAATTCAGAATAGGTTGTAAAGGGCAAAGGATGATTTCGGGAGGATTCGCCCCAATCTTTTTTAATTATTAGGGGGTGTAACTGTAACTTCCAACTACGTAGGTACGCTGATCCTCTTGAGTAGAGGTACTCGTTCTTGGAAGCACTTGGGCGCATCCCTAAACCCTAGCTCTCAAATGGGTAAATGGGTGAAGGATGCATTCAATGACTAGTCGTAGGATTTGGGGTCCCCAGCACCTTGGCTGTAAGGCTTTATGGAGTTTCTGATCTGAAGAAAGAAACGGTTTAGCGCGCAGGGCTCAGGACTTCTTAGGGGCCGAGTATCTTAGCCCAAAAACGGTTAACCTTTTGAATTATGATAGGTTTATATAAGCCCCAAAGGTTAAAGGTTACCTGCTCAGCCCCTAAGACTTATTTAGGGCTTTGGGGTTTAAGGCTCAGGGGGTTAGGGAGGTCTGGGGCGCCCGAAAGGTGCTGCCTGCTCCCATTGCTGCCCTTTCTCGCAAGCACTGATGAGGCCATTATAGGTGATGACCTGGACAACCCTAAGGGCTAGGCCATAATAGGTGATGACCTGGATAAACCGAAGGGTCTATATACCCAACCAGTGTATGCTTGGGCCCCGAAGTATCTACACAGGGACATTTTAAGGCCATACTATTTGGGTACATGGACCCATCAACCCTATAGACCCTTATGTTACCCTTATAGAGCCCTCAAAGGACCCCCTAAAGGATCCGGTATTAAAGGGCAGACGGACCCTTCGGGTTAAGGGCCGACACTCTTGTTCGAAGCTCCCAAGACCGAGGCCGACATCAGGATTAATATAGGGGCCTTAGCAATTAGAATAGGGTTTTGGGGGATATGATACTAAAACTACAATCAGGAATCTCAAAGTAGTATTGGTAATTATTTAGGCTCCCTATCCGCGGAGCCCTCAAAGCCAATACTATGTCTTGAGGCTCCGAGACTTTATTCGTTCAATCTTGCTCCCACAAACCCTATATTGCAGCGGCCTTATGGTAATGAATATACTATATTCATTACTATACGGCCGCTGTATGCTCCAACGCCGATCTTGTCCAGCACTGGACTGCTTCGGTATCATCCCGAGGCTGTCAGGGACTTTCTGGCGATCTTTCGGCGGTGCTGTTGTTGGGGAGATGCAGAAATTACCATAAATGTACATGTACCCAAATAGCATATACTTTGGCCCCAAAAGTACCTATACTGGGACTACTTTAGGCCAAATTATATGCTATTTGGGTGCGAGGACCCTTAATGGTACGGATCTAGAGCAAGGGAGAAGAAAGCGGCAAGCTGCCATCCTAGTCCGTCGGAATATCCCTCACCGACCTAGGCTTTACCGATCAAAGCACATATGCCGTCAAATTACGTTCCCTAAGGCTCAAAAAAGCCCAAAAGCCCTATATAGTATGGTCTTTGGCCCAAAAGCCTTAACATATGAGTCCTTAGAGCGTTAGGGGATCATACAAAAAGCCAGCATGTTTCCCGGAATCCAAAATCTACCCTTGGGACGTACACTCTGAACTGAATATAGGGGTCTGAGCAGTTGGAACAAGGCTTGCGGGGATATTGGAGTGTGTGTGTGTATGAAAAATAACCTAAATATAAATATAAATATAAATA
>CAJNJA010017387.1:0-35838 GCA_905231915.1 Symbiodinium necroappetens
TGCCCCCCCCCCCCCCCCTAAAGCCGTCGTCCCTTAAAAATAGCTTCGGGCATGTCTTGCTAAGCCTAACTGGACACTATCTCGGAGGATATGGGTTGATCTCGCTGTTTATTCTCTGTGGGCATGCGGCTTGGGGACTGAAGCTTCTAGGATTCTAGGTGTTTCCCAAGGGCGTTACGAAATTTCTATGTGTATGTATATATATATNNNNATATATATATGTATATATATGGTTCCGTATATAGTGTGTTGCAGGGTTGAGGGCAGGATGTTGTTTTAAAGCTTTTCATTTTCGAGTTTCGGATTCACGTCAAGGTTGGGCCAACCCCATACCGCCTCAGCCCAAACCTGACGATGCAGGCGGCTGAGCCTTAAACGTTGCCGCGCCAACCTGTAATGCCCTAAACCCTAATCTTCTATTCTACTCTCAGCGCAAGTGCGGCAGCTTCCACTTGAGTTTTAGGTCCCAGGCCGTGTCCAACCCCCCCCCCTCGTTTAACATGCAGATAGGCGTCGGAATAGCAGTTATCAAGTTAAATACAATTTCTGCCGGGCTGCGGAACATAATCTAGACGATAGTATACAAATTACCCCAAAACCAAACTCTGATCATTGAGGCCCCATCCCAAATTCAAAAGACTCAGCGTTTAGGGCAAAGTGCGCTGCAGCCCCTGATCAAAAAAGGGCTTAAAGTGTCGCGGGTCAGGTATGGGCACCAGCCGAATCCATGTGGAAAAGGGCTTTCCGGGTTTAGGGTTTAGAGTTTTTCTGAGCATGCCTGAAACAGTTGGGCAGGCAGAGTGTGAACGCATCCCGTCAGTAGTACCATATACCACATTAAACCCTGAACCATGGACCGAAGAAGCCAGTGGGCAGGACTTTGCGGCAGCCTGGACCAGG
The DNA here is from genome assembly GCA_905231915.1 of Symbiodinium necroappetens. Lineage (NCBI taxonomy): Eukaryota > Dinophyceae > Suessiales > Symbiodiniaceae > Symbiodinium > Symbiodinium necroappetens. The sequence continues at coordinate 901 of CAJNJA010017387.1, forward strand.
CGATGGGGTCACGATTCCAAGCGCGGGTTTCTCTTGTTCACTTTAGGGCATTGCTGAGACCGCTACTTAGGGGTTTAGGACGAAAAGGCTACCCTAAAGGCTAAACTGTGAAGCTTGTGTTGTGCTAGTGTCTCCAGTAAACCTCGTCTGACCTGGTCGAGAGCGACTGCCAAAATAACGGTGAAACTTTGGCTGCACAAGCTGTGAAGTTTCTCGTGCTGCCACAGATACTGCTCGCGAAACCCACGGCTCCGCGATCCCAAGGCTCGAGCTGGTCGAGCGCGTTCGGATTTAATTCCGGATTTGGCGTTTAAGGGTTTAGGGTTTAGGGTTTAGGCGCTTTCGGGGCCTCCCCTGGGCTTGTCCGCTTTGTGAGCGCCGAAACCACACCAACCTCGGGCGCACAAAACTCTACACCCCCGCAGCGCAAAAGCCCTAAACCCCTATATAGGCCCTTACAGTATCCCCCTTATGGTGTAAATCGATCCCTTTACTTGGAGAAAAAAATGCAGCCCAAAATGTCTTAGGCCCTACCTGGACCCCAAATAGGATAAATAGGGCTCCCTATTATAGTTTCTTTATATAACTCCTTAAAACGGTAGGTTATTTCGCGTTAAGGTACAGCCCCTATAACAAGCCCCTAATTTTAAAGCGCTAAACGCCAGGCCCTCCCAGGACTGATGCGGCGAGGGGTGCCCGCGGAGATGCGCCAAGAGGCCTATCCGTAGCCCGCTTTTGGGTTCCTGTAAACCGGGACTCTTGTTTTGGGACTTTAGTATTTAGGTTACCATGATAGGGATCTATAGTAGGTTATATTATATGGTTTCTTTATGTAATTATGGCAACTTAAACTCAAATCCCCTAGCAAGAACGCCTTAAAGCATCCTTGTAAGCGGTGACTATAGAGGCTTCAGCGATTCAGGGCTTCTCTCGGGGCTTTTAGGGTTCTAGGGTTTCGAGTGGTCGGGTTTAGCACACTAAACCCTAGACCTTTGGAGCGCAAGCGACGAAAAAGGCCTTAAAACAAAAAACGAAACCTAGGATCCTCTGTTCTGAACCAACCCTGCAATGCGGGCTCGTCCTTGCTAAGTAGGCGGGAAGCAAACCCTGTGTTTGAGGGTTCCAGGGTTTGGGTTTTCAGGCGCTGAGGGTTCTACGGCTTAGAGGTTTGTAGTTTAGGGCTTCAGGGCTGTGGCATGTTCTAGCCCAGGATGGCTTTGGGATTCCAGGGTCTTCGGGTTTAGGCTTGCAGGTCTTTTAGGGTTCAGGGTTGAGGGCTTAGGTTTCTTGGGTTAAAGGCTCAGGGTTGTAGGGTTTCGGTTTAGGGCTTTTCTGGCCTTATGGTGTGTAGGGCTTGGGGTTGAGAGCTCTAGGATTTCAGGTGTTCTGTGGCCTGGACCATGGCAAGATTCTGAAACCTGGATTCTGAACCCTAAACCCTAAACCCTAAACCCCAATCCCTGAGTCTTTGAGGTGACGGATGTCATGTTATCTTTGTTGACGGGTTCACGCTTAAGCGCCTCTGAGCCTTCTGAGAGGCCCCGATGAACTACTCAAAGCAATTCCTCAGAATTCCTTGTAAGTATAGCATAATACACACCCAAACCCTAATTATTCTCCTGGTCACCGAGTATTTCGGCCTGTCCGTGGGTTTAAGTTTATAAGGTTGGCTGAACAGCTTCAGGGTTCGAGTCCATCCCTCGAACTTTTAAGCCCCAACGAGCCCCTCAGCAAAACCGCAAGGCCCTAGACACCTAACGCCCCAAACTCAATAAAACCTAGCCATCGTCTTCATCCCTAAACCCTAAGCCCCCAAAGCCCTAAACCTCTAAATTTAGATTCCAAAAGAACAGCAACTTTAAAGCCAAGAGGCACCGAACCGACAAAAGATAAAGGAACCCAGCTAATGACAGAGATTCGTCGGGGTTGCCAGTGTGTCGAGGAGAACGTAGGCGTGGTCTAGGTTTTTATCTTACAAGGTTCCCAATAGTCGTATGATTTTGGGGGGTTCTATAGGGTTCATCATGTATCTACAAAGTTTCTCTACGGGATTCAGCCCCAGATAATTAGGGAACAAAGCCTGCAAAGCTACACTTGTAGCACACTGAAACTCACAAGCCGATCCTGATTCACCCTGAACCCTAATCTTTTATCAGCTCGGGGTTAGGGCCCAAGGATCGGGGATGAGGGCTTGGGGATGAAAGCCTGGTGCGGTTTAGTGCATGGCTTCAGGGTGTAGGAGAAGATGGCGTTTGAGGCGTGACGGTTTAAGATAAAGACATGGGAGTTTCGGAAGAATTAGGGGTACCCTATTTTGGGGTCCTTTATAATAAGGATCCTACTATTTAGGGTACTATATTAGGGTCCCCTATTTTCGGAAACCCCCACATGGATACTTGTTAGCAGGGTTGCAGGAGAGGTAGCTTTGCACTCGTACCCTTAAGATACAGCATCCAGATGCATGTCAATGTGCAATGCCGTGGGCATGTGTGTGTGTGAGAGTAGACATGCATGTATTCAAAATATACGCGTATGAACATGTGTATGTACGCGGCCGTGTGCATGAATGTATCTATGTATGTAGGTAGGCACGCAGGCAGGTAGGTAGGTAGGTAGGTAGGTAGGTAGGTAGGCTGGCAGGTAAGTAGGTAGGTAGGTATGCACGTATGTGTATATATATATATACATATATATATAGGTATGTAAGTGCATGTTCATGTATGAACATCGCAATGGGCATACATATAATTACAAACCTAAAAGCTTATAACTGGAAAACATGCACAAACAAACGAATGATCAAGCATTCATCAGACATCCCGTGTGTACAGGTAAATAGACTAAGTAGACGTGTGGACAAAGCAATGAGTGACTTCAACAATGAGTAGATCTGTGAATGACACACTAATCAACAGAACAAATCGAAATCAACAGAAACACATGCGTGCATTTGTGTACGTATGTATATTCTGTTACTTCATCTTATATTATAGTGTTATGTCGTTGTCTATTGCATTTATTAGCATATACTGTGTTTTGTATTGTGCACCATTTTATATCTTGTTTGTTCCATTTTTTAAACAGTTGAACATTACATGTAATGTATGTTGTATCAAACCTTATTGTATTATTTTGTGTTTGTATTGCTAAAAGATCAGATTATATATATATACATATATAGTGGCACATTTTGTTGTATGTTATGTTGTGTTATGCTATGCCAGAAGATGCCGTATTATAGTTTGTTATACTATATTAGGTTGAACAAAAATTGCACTATCATATACGACGTTGTGTTATACCATGTCCTTTCAAATGTCGGGTTTGTTTAAATGTGCTATAATATATTATTACATTATGGTGGAGCATCTTGAGTTGTATTTATCCTGATATATTGTACTACACCATGGTGTTAACACGGTTGTTCTGTTATACTACATGTGGGAACAGTTGTGTACTTGATGTTATAGTGTGTAAAAATATGCAAGATTACATATTATATATATATGTATATTTTTCATCATGATACACTTTTGGTGTTATGTGATGTTGTTTTATCTTAAATCATCCTACATTGTATTATGTAAATTTATCTTGGGTGTTTGTCTGCGGTTATATGTTGTTGTAGAATTTAAGCTATGTTATTTTTATTATTGCTATTTTACATATATCTATATATGCTTATTATTAGACTATAGTATATCATGTTTTGTTTTGTTGTGTTATGCTATGCTATATCATGTTTTATTTTAGAACATTGTATTGCACTATACCATATTGGATTACATAAGGTTTTCTTGTTTTGTACTATATTTGCACGGACATGCTCTCAACCCAAAGCCCGAAGCTTTAAAATGCCCACAACGTGCGTCTGGCCGTACAAAATGCAAGTTTTTCAACTTCTAGTTTGGAAAAGTGTAGGGTGCTAGGGTTTCGGTAAAAGCCCTTCTTTTAAACAAAGGCTTAGGGTCCCAAGGGTTTAGGGCCGGGGATTAGAGTTTAGGCTTTTTCGCTTTGGCAGTGCAAGCAGTGGGTTTTGCCACAGCTATACATAGCAAGACAACAGCAATGACATAGTCAAAAGACGGCTTAGTTATTTTCACACAGTACCGTCCAAAACTGCCCATGGGGCAGGGCGTAATATGAGTTTTCAGAGTCGTTTGAAGCTTGGGATTGGGGGCTCTTTGCCTTCAAGTGCTGGCCACATGGAGACTGATGTTTGGAAGGCCCAGCGCAGAACATAGCGCGCAACGCTCAAGCGCCTTGCACGGTTTTGCATACACGTCAAATGTCGGAGTTGGCAGGGCACCGGAATGACGCCTTGCACTGTTATACAGACTGCTTAGACATTCTGGGCATGGGAAGCAGATGTATCTGACTTTATCATATATGCATCTGTACATGCACAGATGTACACACACACACATGTTTGGTTGTGATTCTCCGTCAGGGCTTTCTGTAGCATCTTTTGGTGGAACGATGCGGTCACGCGACACTGGGGCATTCGGAATTAAACAACAACCCAGAACCCAAACTTTTCCACACCTTACAGTACCGGGACCCTCGCTCAGCGTCCGTATGTGTTGCTTGTTGCCGTGTTTCCTCCAACATTGTTAAGGTCGATTTTTCGGTCTGCGTCCTGGCTATAGAGACTATAGAGCACAGGTGCTTGGAGTGTGGAGGCGAGGGATGTTCAGGAAAAGTCCACGTTGCAACCGAGCCGAGCAAGCTAACGACAAATGAGTCATTTGTCGGACCCCATGCAAAGCAACATAGACACATTACGGTTGGCACCCAAATCCATACCGCAATGCTTCCGTTCTTGGGTTTTCATACGAGCAGAGTGCGATGTGAAGGAGGCCTGGCCCCTCAATCCCGCCAATAGCGGCTCCAATTCTTCTCGAAGTTCGGAACCGAAGGTGTGGTCCTTCTGCTTGGGAGTTCCAGTGGCACCTGCAACCTCGCCCAGCTCAGGACCGAGCTGCGAAGCTTCGAAGTTTTATAAGATTCAACCAATGGTTTCGGGTTTGCAGCTGTATTTTGCAAAGGCTCGATATCGACAACAACCGTCACAACAAGAACGACAACTTCAACGACAGTAGCATCAGCGACGGAGTTACAAACAAGAGCAGCACAGCCAACTTACCCGGTCAACAGATCTGTACAGCAACCAGTACGTGCTAGATAATTAATAGGACCAATAGATGCCATGCATTATAGAATATGCTGTGTGCTATACTGACGCTTCTGCTTCTGCAATCATGCGGCTACTACTGCTGCTACTACGCCCACTACCACTACCACTTACTACTTACCGTTTACCACTTGCCACTACCACTTGCCACTACCACCTGCCACTACCACTGCCATTACCACTGCCGCTACCACAACCACTACCTCCACCACTACGACGACGACTACTACTGCTATTACTACTACGACCATTAGTTCTGGCACCACCACCGCCAGTACTGCTGCTACTCTGCTACTCTCGCTGCTTGTGCTACTGCTGCTGCTGCTACTGCGAATGCTGCGACGACGACGACGACTACTACTACTACGACTGCTGCTACTACTACTACTACTACGACTACTACTACTACTACTACTACTACTTCTTCTACTTCTACTTCTACTTCTACTAGTACTTCTTCTTCTACTACTACTACTACTACTACTGCTACGACTACTACGATTACTACTACCACTACTACTACTACGACGACGACTACTACTACCACTACTACTACCACTGCCACCACCACCACCATCACCATCGTTTCCGCTGCTTCTGCTACTGGTGGCGGTGGCGAGGACAGGGGCTTGAACCGTCAAATTTGGATGGTTATTGCAGGAGTTGATGCTTCGGCCCTGCTTCGGTGTTTTGTGCCAGCAGCTTTTGTTGGGACTTTGGGAGATTAGGAGACCCAGACAAAATAGAACATGTCTGCTGACAGCGGCGGGTCGCATGACATCCATGCAATTTCATGTCACCGATCCGATTTCTTGTGGCAAGGCATCTTGCGAACATGAGAAATGCTTGACGGGTTCATGAGGACCTTGAACGGCCTTGTGGTTCGAGCTTGCCCTGCACCTTCGCACCGAAACCTCACCATTTTCAGGGTGATTCGATTGACCCAGATTAGGGAATATACTTGAAATAAGAATAGCCCCATGTAAGCACCCATATTTTGAGGAAAATTCTTTAAGGGCTATTATTGGGCTCTCCGCGCACCACTGCTGCTTGCATGATGGCTTTGAGCGCCCCCGGCCACGGTACGCCGCCGCGATCACCGGCGCTGGCTTGGCGACCACTGCCGCGACAGCGCAGGCTCTGGGAATTACGGAAATTATGTAAAAGCCACAGATAGAACCTGTGCCTCCAGGATACTACTTTTGTTTTGCCTTTAGCCGTCTTCCTCAACCGGCACGCCTCAACATATACCGGGACGCGCAGGGGTCGGATGGATGGTTTTCGGCATCCCCGTGGCTCCCTTTGGGGGGGTGTGTGGGCGGCTTTGTCGTCTTGCGATGTGTGCGTGTGTGTGTGTGTGTGTTTGTGTCTCTGTGTGTCTCTGTGTGTCTCTGTGTGTCTCTGTGTGTCTCTGTGTGTCTCTGTGTGTGTGTGTCTCTGTGTGTCTCTGTGTGTCTCTGCGTGTGTGTGTGTGTGTGTGTGGGTGCGTGTGTGTGTGTGTGTCATTTGCGCTGGAGAGATCCCAGCGTATATCCGGCCATCAGCACACGGCTTGGCTTTGGTCTACGACGAAGCCGTAAACTCTACGCCTTAAACTCAAACTCAGTGCTTCGAAGTTTAACAACTGCAGGCGAGCTTAGCTTGGAACTATGAAGAGCTTCATGCTGAATCGGTTGCTTTCTTTCCAGTCACTAGTTTCAACCTGGTGTTTCCCGATAGCGTAAACCCCAAACCCTGGCTGCTGTTGTTATTGCTAACCAATGAATCTGTCGGAAGTGTAGTTGAGTTCGTGTTGTAGGTTCAAAGGCAGCCGTCCACTTCCGGATGTCCTTTCCTTGCCGCTTGCGATCGGTGCCGAAAATGTCGTGAGGTAGCCACCCCAACCCCCGCCGCAAGCCTCTCCCCCACCATGCCCGCCATCCCAGCCACCCCAACTGCAAGCACCACTCCCATCTTTACCAGATGGCGCTTGACAGCGACAGCATTACCATCCGGCGTTTCACTCGCGCCCGCCCGTCCCGATCGTGACGCGCGCCCTCAGCATCACGATCGTGATGCAATGGTGACCGTGAGTGCCGTGAGTGCTTGCAGTATCTCATCATTATTCACCATCACCCGAATGTTTTTGTGGTGTCAGAGAATCATGAAGGGACTTGTCAGGGCGAGCGTAACTATGCCAACAGCATATGCTTCAGTGGTCAGCACTTCAGGTGCATATCCTTCGAGTCACGCAACACCTCATCCTTTGGGCTCGCGAGCACGGTGGCTTCGGCCGTTGCGCTACGCAGCCGCAAGCGGCCAGGCTCCCTCACATGTAGGGCAGTGTACAATAGGGATGCCCAGGATCTGTATTGGATTACAGTATGTCGTGTTTAGCACTAACCTCAAAGTATAGTTACACATTATTACCATAATGAGGTTTTTTATTACTATACAATATTGTGCACCTTTCCGTGGGCCCTTCAAATTCGGGAACTTTGCGTTGGAGGGCTTCTGAGAATCAAGGACCTCAGTACAAGCCCATGACGGCTGACTGTCAGGTTTGCAGCAGGCTGGAGGGTCGCGGCGTGGGGGGGAGCAAAGTACCGCTTTCTGATGCCTTGCTAATCGCAGCAGCTGCTCTGGCTCACTGCCACTATGCCTCGTCCCTGTGATGAGAGCTCCAGGCTGCCAGGCTCCGTTCCCGGAGGCAATGTGGGCGAGAAGAAATGCGATTTGGCAGGGCAGAATTCTGTTGGTGCTGGCAGCCCGGGCCGCCAGCAGCGAGCTGAAGCTGCACAGCCGGTCCCGAAGATGAGGCATGTTGCAGCATCGCTGTAAGCTGCTCTGGCAGATTGAAGGACCTTCGGATCAAGAACAAGGAGCTTCGAGCCCAGCTGAGCCGAAGTCGCTGGCCCGAATTGTAGCGCTTCTTCTCGACTGGCCATCTACTACAGTCTACCTTTCCGAGCTGAAAGGCGAAACTGCTCTCATCGCCCAGCAGAAGCCAGGCTGTGTGGCGCGCGCAAAGCGGAAGAAGAACGCTTGACCAGAGAGGCAGAGGAAGCGGCACAGAAAGCAGACCAAGAAGAACGGTTGGCCAGAGAGGCAGCGGAAGCAGCGCACAAAGCGGAAGAAGAATGCTTGTCCAGAGCAGGCGGAAGTTTTACTGCTCTGGCGCGAGGCCTTCGGCAGAAGCATCATGCGCGTGTGCGATGGCGTGGGTTTGAGAAAACGAAAGCTTCAGTGGCAGGCATATGGCCAGTCAGCCCGAAGGGCAGCTGAGCTGCTTGCGCCGCATGGGATCACCAAGCAAAAGCAGCTCTGGCTGGCGGCCCCGTGTCAGTGGCCCCATGCCAAGTCACGGCAAAGGGAAATCTTCAAGGCCGATTTGCGAGCACTGAAGAAGCACGACTCGGCGATTGCCGGTCCATGCCAACTGGGAGTACTGCTCCGGCTTCTTCGATGCAGAGGGCTACATCGGGCAGCCGCTTGGAAGAGCCTCGCTGGTTCTGAAAATCAAGCAGAAACACCCGCGAGTCCTGAAGTGCCATCGCAGCCTTTTAGCTCGAAGCTCAGGCATTAAGGCAATTTTTCGCAAGCAACGAGGCTCTGTGCATTCAACTTGGGTCTGCATGCAAGCACATACTGCAACACCTGCTGGCTGGACTCTTTTGAAAAGCCAAGGCCAGCGCAGCTGGCTTTAAACCTTAGTTGGGAGAACGCAGCTCAAGTCAAACCTTGAGCTGGCGTGCCTGACTAGAAAGGGCGAGGAAGATCAGAGGCCTACGAAGTCTAGCTCACTGGTTGAAAAGGCAAGGGCTGCATGCAGCTGAAGCCAAGCTGGTCGAGGCTGTGCTGCTCGAGTACATGTGCAAGCTGCAGAGCTTGCACGATAATTCGTGGCAGGGGCCGCTTGCCCGCGGTATGTGACGAAGCCCTAGCGAGCAGTGCTTCGATCTCCAGATCAAAGCTGCGCAGCATTCGTTTTGGCGGGGGTCTGGGGATAGAGGGGGAAGGCCCTGGAGGGTTCCTTCGAAGTCACTGAAAGGCCATGATTAGAGCTTTCGTGGCTTGGGGGGCTGATGGCATTCAGGGTTCAGGACTGAGGGTGCTTTAGTTTGGTTGTCTCGGCCTGCTCGGCTGCAGAGGTTGCAAGATTTGGTACTGAGGATGGTTTGTAACGAATTGCCGGGCACTTCGTTTGGGCAGCGTTGAACGGGTTCGTTCCCTTTACATGCGCAGCAAGCGAGAAACACAGCACGTTCGAGAGAGAAGATGCGACAGGTGCGACCTCAACGGCGGCAACCTCGGACACAATAGCGGCAGCGTCCTGGCAAAACTTCAGACGAGAGAGATCATATCCTCACAGCAGAGTCGTGATGGAAATGACATCGTCCACTGCAAAGTTTACATTTTTGCATTTGCTTGTATGTGTTTATTTACTAGTTTATATAGTTCGAAATAGTCTTATTACGTTATGATCATCGCCATTGTTCTTCTGATTTTTATCATTAGTTTCTTCTTCTGTTTCTTAGCATTTGTTTGCATACCTAATTCATATATGCACCTATATATATATAGAGAGAGAGAGAGATATGCTCATGCATGTGCACTCTTGTGCATAAAGACATGTAAACCATTGGAAACCGTGAGCAAGCACACAATGCCGAGAAACACGGACACAGTGAATACCTAAAGCACTCTACCAGGGATGCGGATGCTTTGAATTGCGAGGGGCATGGATTCCGTTTCGGCTACACGAGCCCACCACTGTTTGTAAACGCCGCATTGCGCAGACAGCAGAAGGGGGTTTTGTGCGGAGCCAGCTTGCTTCTCTGACAAACACATTAATTGTAACTGTTACGCGGGGTACTGTTCACATATTTGCTCGGCCTCTGAGACATTTTAGATTTTCCCTTAAAGGGGCCTAAGAGGATCTCATATACGAAGGTTGTTCAGGCTTGAGGGGCCAACCTAGTTATGCTGCCTCGACATAGTATCGACCAGATCCTTAGCTTCTACAGGCCATGTTGGGTTCAAGTGCTTTCCGACCCCAGTCGTCTCTCTCTCTCTCTCTCTCTCTCTCTCTCTCTCTCTGCTGCGACAGCACATCGGCTGATCTTGCTCTACAAATTGGTATACGCCCAGTCGCTGTTTGTATGGCTTTATCTGTGGTGGTCTGTACTCACCGCGTCTTCGCTGTAGCCTCGATGTTAGGGCAGCAAGCTCAGACGGACCGAAGCCATGCCTGCCTTGCGCGAGTGTGTGAGTCCAAGCCCCGAACAAAAGATGAAAGCTGAAACTTCCACTCGTTTGAGGCGACCTACCCTTCGACATGGAGCAATCCTTCTGGCTCGGTATCTTGTCACAGCAGTCGACGGTCGGGACAATAATCGTAATAACAATGCAAGACGAGCTCAGGTTGATCTCAAAGAGCCCTTCTTTGAAACCTAACTGGCCTCATACTTTCAAGATGCACGAGGTCCTGACTGCGCTGAACACCGACCTCTGGGTGGCTGAAAGGCCGTTTATCTGGAATTCCATCGATGCGCCTGGGATCCGGCCTTAATCACTCGAGTATGGTGTTCGGTTGTATTATGCTGTAACTAGAACAAGGAATCCCAGAATTGTGTTTGTAGTCATTTAGGCCAATTAAAAAAAAGGGGTCGTCGCTCAGTTTTGTGGGGGGTTGGCATGTTTGGGCTTTAACTCTAAGGTTCTGGTGGGTTATGGTTCGAGTCTTTACCCTAAGCGCGAAGCCACCCGAAACCCGAAACAGGTCCGTGGAGCTCTTTAATTAGCCAGCAGTTGTCATGCCTGATGACTTTGCGATTCTGTTTCTCTGGGCGATACATCCTTCATGGTGCTGTCCACATATGCAATTACATTTCCTGGGGCTGCCATGATCGTTAGTCCGAATTTGCCCGTGTAGTCCTCTAAATAGCCATCTAAACCCCAAAACCTGAACCCTGAACCTAGTTACAGTCTTCAGTTCAGGAGGAGTGCAGGGAACCCGAAGTGTTCCCAAAGCCCTGCAGCGAGGTAGGTGGGAAGATGGCCGTGGTGCGCTTGCCGGACGGGGGCTTGCGTTTGGCTTAGCTTGGGCCTACTTTGAGCCCACCCTAACTTGCGGTTTTTGCACTACGGGTAATGCTGGCTTCGGGCCTTGACGATGATGATTGTGGCGATGATTCTGGCGCGGCGGTGCTGGGTTTCACCATGTCGGCCATGTTCCTATTTCTGATGACTAAGTCTTTAGGCCACGCTCTATATTGCTCTTGCTTTGTTGTTAGCCTCGCTGGTGATATTGTGCGTACCAGTAAGAATCAGTTTCTTCGGAAGTGCAAGTATATTGGATCATTCATGTTAAACTGTTGAACGTGTTGAATTACATACACATAAACGTAAGTATGTCTGGCTGGCTGGCTGGCTGGCTGGCTGTCTGTATGTATGTATGTATGTATGTATGTATGTATGCATGTACGTATGTGTACATGCTAGACTGCATTCTGTAGTACATACTGCAATACGGGTGTAGGTCATCTTCGGGTTCGGGCTCGGCGCTGCCTAAGGTGGGTTCACTCGCCGGTGGAGCTTGATGAGGCCGTCTGGGAGATACGCTTAAACATATGGGAAACCCTAAGCCCTAAACCCTAAATCCGGCTTAGGGTTTAGAGGTTTAGGGTTTAGGGAGTTCCGGGCGAACGAAGCCTGCTGCAAAAAGTGGTTTAGGGTTTAGGGTTTATGCAACTATTTGCAATAATTGGGATCCGATTCTTGTCTTGAGGGACTGTTTTAGGGTTACCTACTTACTTCCTGGTAGTTCAAGCAGATCTGGGCCAGACGACTGCAAACAAGAGGGACCAGGAGATAGGCTTACGGTATGCCCATCAACTCGAGGTCACAAGTTACGAGAAAAGCAGTTATAGTGCTTGGCGAAAGGCCCTCAACCCTGAACCCCAAGAATCATATCCTAACACTGAAACCTCAACACGAAATCCTAAACTCTAATCACTCGCGACTTGAGACAAGCGCTCGCCTGCAGTGCCCGAGTTGCGAGAGTCCGAATAAGACTAAACCCTAAACCCTGAAATCTCTTGGTTCAGGAGCTCAGAGAAGCGCTGGAACAACTTGGTCCAGTTCGGCACATCGTGTCACCGAACTTTGAGCATGCACACTGGCCAGAGACTGTCGAAGCCTTTGGGTTAAAGGTTCAGGGTGATTTGAGGTATGAGGCTTAGGGCAGACTCTCGAAGCCTTTTCCAAGGATGCGTGAAAAAAATTGCCACGAAGGGGGAAGGAGGCTTTGCAAGCTCAGGCGCGGGGTTGAAACTACCTAGGCTTCATGTCTGGTTTCCTGAAAATGAAATTGGGGGAGCTTATTGGCTCTAGTACCCAAGACAGCTGAAAGCCAAAAGCAAGCTATAGATGAAGGGCACGTGTACGTGTGTGCACACAACAAGAATATCCTGGGTTGCCAACTATCCCAGCAAGGTTAAGTGGGCTGCCCAGTGGAAAGCAGCGTTTCCAGACGCCACACTCTGGGGAACGCCAGGTGCGGAACATGGTGGAACGCATGCACAGGGGAGCCTTTTTCCGTTTGGCATTCGGCAGTGGACTCCATCACCTCATCGGACACTTCTGCAGCTGCTCTGCCTTGGTCAGTCCGTATTCAAGCTTTTGCGAACGTAGTAGTTCAACATTCCAACTCGTTGTGTGGCCCAGTGTCCCAAGTCCGAAAGTTACATACAGCCTTCATGGTACAGGGTCGAGTTTTCAGGCTCTCAACATGGATGATCGAGAAATTGCCGGGATCCAGAGGCCTCAGACCAAAGTCCGAACCCCGAAACCCTACTCTGTGGACTCTGCTTTACTACCTCTCAGGTCTCAGGTATCTTGAGGATGAACCGACTTAGTAAAGCGGGTCATAGCTGTAGCTACGGTCACCTAGAACCCGAATATTAAGGCACTTCTAACCTGGCTTACTGAGTCCCCCATCCCTTAAGCGGCCAGTATTAATTATGAAGGCACTTACTGCCATGCGGGAGCCAAATAACCTACATTACTAAGTCCCCCATTCCATTAACTCGGTTTTATTTTAGTACCGTAATGGGGGTCTATAGTAAATAATGTGGATTCTTTATTCTGCTAACTTAAATTCAATCCCCTGACAAGAACCCAGTTAAGTGGCCAGGCATGAAGGACAAGTTCCCAAAGATCCCTTTCGACATCGAGCTGCCGAGAAGCTCGGCTCGCAAGCAGTTGCTCTGAGGCGGTCAGAGGAAGCATGGGGTTTTGGGTACAATAACGGCTCTTTATAGGCTTCGGGCCATTATGTCGCTTACTTTTGCGGGGTTTGGGGCTTAGGGGTTAGGGTTTGGGACTTCGGAGGTTCATCATTGTATAGGAGTCTATAGGATTTTAGGTGCTTGGGTTGCAGGGTTTAGGAGGCATTCGGGTTTAGGGCTGATGAGGTTCACCATAACACAGGAGCCCGGATAACTGAACTAGAATAGGATTCCTTTGGATTTCTGAATATAGCTAAAATCATAATATGCACCCGAGCTACTGCTGGAGCTCTAAGCCCCACACCGTCCATCCACAAAAAACCCACCCCAGGCCACGAGCCCAAACTCCAAACCCCAAACCCTACCATGCGGAGCCTTGCCGGCCTTGTGCGAGTGTGAGAGTCGAAAAACCGTAAACCCAGGCAGCGGGTCAGCTCCAGCTGAATGGGGCGGCGCTCTTCTCCTGTGCTTTGCGGACTGTGAGAGATGCCTGGATCGAAGAGTCGGAGATGTAGCAAAACCCAGGATTTTGGGTACGGAGTTTAGGGTTTAAGGTTCAGGGCTTAGGGAGGCTAGGGTACCAGGTTGCGGGCTTAATCAAAGGATTTCGAATCTAGGTGTTACAATTCTCACGACGATGGCTGCTGTGGTTGATGTTCTGGTTGCTGTTGTTGTTGTCACCCATATTGTTCGTGATGTCGGGTGTGCTACTGCTTTGTTTTGCTCTTGGCATGGTGATGTTTACTGGCGGAAATTTAAAGAACATTGTCTTGACATCTGTACGGCTGAAGGCAAGTAATTCTGGGCATTTCATGTATTCGATCTTTTCTTAGGTCTTGTGTCAGCACAGTTTGTCGTCCCACGCTACATTGCTGCCTCAATCCCACTATTCGAAACCCGCCCCATAAACCCTGCATGGCAATTGCGGGCAGCGTCCATGCTCGGCGGGCGGCAAAACAGAACCCTACATGGAGCTTTCAACTCCAGGAGATCTCTATAATGCCCCTGACCGAACGACCAGAAATGTGAGGAACCCTCAGCCTCAACCCTCCCTACAGTGACTATAATCCCCCCGAGCGGCTAGAAATGTGAGGAACGCCGCTGTTGGGCACTCCCTTCTTCAACGAAGTGCTTTTCTATCACGTTGCCAGTGAGACGCTGATGTGCAGCCCGGCTGAGCACTCACATGAACCGCAAGCCCTAGCCCACTTCAGCTGCTTGCAACAAGTACGTGAACCCGCTACGACATCGACCTGTTCTGATGACCTTTGTCGTGATGTTTCACTTTGTCGACCAATCCGCCTTTGTTGTCGCAACGAGGTATAGAAGTCCTGACTGATGCCGTCCACTGTATTGGCGAGTAAGACGTCTCTGCAAAAGTTGTTCAATTCTCATCCTCTGTTTCTTGGGCGCAAGCAGACGTGCTGCTAGAGCTCTTAGATTCCATCTTGATCCCGCCCCCTAGTCTTGTCTGGAAAGAAGTTGGAATTGTCACGCTCGTCCTTACCATGACGACCTCGAGACCTCATCTGGCAAGTCTGGGTTGTGACAGCATCCCTGAACGAAGCCTAGACCCGGCCCGGGCCCGAAGCTAGGTTCCTGCTACAACGTCCGATGTTGAAGACAATTTAAAACATAGCATATTATACTACCGCGTACAACACAACAACATTTTATATACTATCAAAACTCATTGATTACTCATTCTATCACCTACTATAATGTCCTAGAGTGTGCTGTCATATACTACATTGCCCTTTTAGCATGCTTGGGCGCGGAATGTAATAGGATAATATAGGGGCTTTAGAATATGTCATAGAAAATGATAGTGTGTTAGATGGTTTCGTCGGATATTTGATATGACCGGTTACTGTCATATGTTATAGCTGGCAGGTAGCGGCTGGAAGGGTCCTAAATATTATCGCATGTTATAGTATATGTGTCATAGCTTTTAAGAGGCTATTACAGCATACTATAGCATACTACAGCATATTATAGGGTTTATATTTAGTCCATTATAAGCAGCTTCGGGCTCACTGGGTTGAGCTTCCTTGGGCAGCCCGAGGCACGGACATCTTCTGGAACTACCCGCCCCTTGCCTCACGAGTCATCAGAAGCGTTTTGTTTTTTTGTTGGGGGCGGGGGGGGGGCTCGGAGAGCTTATCCGTCAAGCTGTAGCAGCTCATGTGAAGTTGCAAAGTCCCCAGCCTCGTGGCAACGCCGCACTATCTTCGTGTTGGTTCGGCAGTATGTAGCGTATATGCCAACCGAATGAAGAAACGCGACAAGTCTGCGACAGCAAGACCGACAAGCATGTTCATTGCTACGGGAGGAGTCGCAAAACACACGGTCACAACCCTTAGCAGCAACATAAATACAGTTAGCATACTTCTAACTCTACTTACTGAGACCCCATGATCCTGGAAGGAACGGCATAAGTATCGTTACCCTACTTCTAACCCTACTTAATTTGACCCCTGATCCTTCCCTAAACCTTATCGGTCCAAAACCCGACTTGTCAACTTCTGGAGCTCCTTTGAGGTAGTCTTATTCTGAAAGGTTGAACCTGTTCAACCCATGGGTATTTGGGAAGTAAGAAACCCCTAAGCCCTAATTTAGGGCTTAGGGGTTTCTTACTTCCCAAATTAAAATCCCAAGCCCTTAAACCCGGAGCCCCTAAACCCTAAACCCTGTCTGTAACTCCGACTAAAGGTCTGATTTACCCTCCGGCTCCGCCCTCTGGAAGTTCTTGATGGACAAGGTGGGCCAGGGATTGATTGATCTAAGGCTTTAAGGGTACTACGGGGTTTAGGTCCTTTAGGGTTTAGGGTCTTGTGTGGTTTTTAGATGTATTGAGGTTGTATAGTTTTGGTTTCATTGAAGAGGGAGTTTCGAAGAAAAGCGAGTCTTCTATGGGGAACTTTGGGGTCGCAGGGAGCTATTGAGCTTTGTAGCGGCCTTTGTGGGCTTGGTTTCCCGAACTTAGCGTATCCTTTTTGCAACAGTAGAAGGATGAAGCATCCGATTCATTACTAGTCAGTCAGAGCCAAGATGCTATCAGGGTCCTAAAGTCCATACCTGTGCAAGACACCCAGGTCTACCTGCCCTTCTACAAGCGTGGCGCGTCGAGGAACCTGGGGGCGGGAGGTTCTTGAGACAGTTTCAGCTTCTCCGGCTAGAGCAAAGCAATTCCTCCCTCTGGATGCGGGCTTGGTTCGGGCGCGGGGGGGGGGGGGGGGAATGCTCCCTCCATTGAGGGTGTACCCAAACCCTGAACCCTAAACCAGGTTGGTCCGACTGTGAGTGTCAAAAAACCCTGCAAACCCTGAGTATCAAAAAAGCCCTGCAACCCCGAGCTCTAATCCCAACCCCTGAATCTTCAGCCAAGGCTTCATGGTAAAGAGCCCGGGCTCTCTGAAGGCCGTCTTGGACGCGGTGGCGGCCTGGAAGCCAAAAGGCCGGAGAAACACGACTGGGCTTGGGGCTTGAGTTTAGGGGTTAGGTCGGTTAGGTTTTTGGGTTTAGCGTTTCAAGGGTTGTTATTAATTATGTTGTTTAAGGGTCCCTACAAGGCGTACTATAAAGGTTCTAGGGTTTAAGACCTGTGGCGCAGCGCTGAGAGTTTCGGGATGGGCTTCAAGGCTTCTGTGTACTTCGGAGCTGCAGTGTGTAGGGTCTTCTGCTTCAAGCATACAGGACCGCTTTCCATGCTTCGGGTTTAGGGGTGAGAGAGGGGCTAAGGGGTTTAGGGTTTAGGACATGACTAACCCCTGAAATCCTAAATCCCTTGTGCTTGCTTTTAAAAGCGTTGCAGGTCGTGCATCGCACAGAGAGCTGCGACCACCCAGTAACATGGGAACCTCTGCCTAGTTTTGCAGCTTAAGTCATCATCATAGTTTGAGAACGCTCCAGCCTGACCCTCTTTCTTTTTTGTGATCTCCATGTCCTCCATGTCGTTCACGCATTTCAGGTACAGCTCGGGGTGGCAAACCTGGACCTTTGCTAAGGAACCGGTCACGAAGCCTTGAATTCCCCTGCAAGTTGACTCGAGCAGATGCAGTAGATTTGCCTGAGAGAGGGGCCTCAATAAACAGAAGACTGCCTTGTGGTATATTAAAGTATGATATGTAGCGGAACCCCATGACGTCTTAAAGCCCCCTTATTACAGAACCCTTTGAAGGATCCGCTCAACAGAATCCAGACACATTGCTGTGCAGGACTGTTGCCTTGCCACGGCAAGTACGTAGCCAACGGTGCCTGGCAGCTGTTTGAGGGCCACCTCACTGGCTCTTCGTAGGAAGCTACGCTTTACCTATAATTCCTCGAAAAGCCTACTTTCCTTAAGGGTTCCTGAACAATGCAGGGTTTTCGGTGGTTAAGGTAGGGCTTTTGGGGTTTAGGACTGGCTCTTGGTAGGAAGTTCAGTACTACGGTTCAGGAGTCGCCATGACCGGCAGGTGAAATGGATACCTGGGCTCAGGGTCTTCGATTCTGCAATGAAAAATTCGAAGAAAGCAGTGAAGGTCAGGTTTGGGATTGATGAGGTTTCAAGATGGTTTAACATGTTTAGAGTAAAGAGCTTAGCGGCTTCATAAGATACTTAAGATGGGGCCAATCGATTGAATGTGTGTGTGTCCCATGCCAGATGAAACCCATCCGAAGTGTGCGTGGCATGAGCTCTGCGAGCAGAAAAAGCAGCGATCAGGCGTCCAGGGCGACATAGGTGCTGTTGCAGAGGTGCTCATGTCCTGGATAGAGGGCTTAATTTGTCTTTGGCCAGTTTAAAGGCTTGGGCATGGTGACCTGGATGGCATACGTTTTTACTGTTAGCTCGGTCAGCTTCATCCCGCCTCCTTCCGTGGCACGATTTCTTTAGGAAGGTTTGCCCCAGGGGCCCGAGCTCCACCACAAGGAGCTTCAGATTTGGACTTAAAATTTCGGGTTCAAGACCTGGCAAACGACATTTACGTTTGAGACGCCATGACGATGGGGTGATGCGGTTCGCAAGCCGCAGAGTCATCCCTTGACAGAGCAGCCTATGCCCAGCTACTTCTATTGCATAAGCACCCCATTCAGGATCCTGTTCTATCCTAGTATGGATCGGACGAAGATGCCCCAACCTAGAGCAGCCCCTACGCTAGAGGCCCACCCGGCGTTCAGCCTGTCCCGCGCATGCCCCATCGTCGAGTTCAGCACGGTTCAAGGGGTACACGAAAGCAACAGCTGCAGAAGGCGGAGTAGAGTTGAGAAGCACAGGTCACGTTCAGACTAGTCACCCCAAGTTGGGGTTAAGTTGATGACGGAGCCTCACACCCTTACACGCTCAAACCGCTCACATGGAGGAGAAACGGCATCTCAAGCGGCTGGAGAAGACTCTGCTACCAAGGCATCGTGGTCGAAAGGGTTTAGGGTTTGGGTCTTAAACGGTCCGAGAATCCTGAAGCCCTACAGCTCTAAAGCCCTGAAGCCCTGAACCCTAACTTTCAAAAGGATGCAGCTCAGATTTCCTGGGCAAGACTAGCACGGAGCATATGTGCAAGACTGCCTGCGGAGTCACTTTAGTTCTGCCCGCCCTAGTGGGAGAAGATAGATAGCAAGCGGCACACATGCTGGTTCAACCTACGGGTTGGCTGGAGTTCGGGGTTACAGATTTAACGTCAACAAAAAAAACATGAACCCCCAGGCAGGCATGCGAGACACCAAAAGGCACCCCCAATCTCGAAACCACAACGCCCAGCGCTGAGGTTCATTGTTACATAGGGAGCGCAACACGAAGCTGCCCTCCCATAGAGGTCGGAAAATGTAATGTGCCCCTACACCTTACGCTAATTGCTACAATCAAAGGCCCTAAAGTAGTCGCCAGGACGACTCCAGCGCAGACCTGTCCGACACCTGGTTGCGTGTGTGGGTTAGCGGCTTTGGGTTGTAGGGTGGGCTTGTGGCTTTTAGGGTATGTAGAGAAAGTGTCTAAGAGAATCTAGGACCTAAGCGAGACAGAGGTAGCGAGCGAGTGAGAGGAACGACGGTCCCTGTGCCCGACCTGACGTAAACCACTATACTTTCGACTTGACCTAGCCGACTTAATCTCAGCCTCGGTTTCAAGGCAAACAATGCGAGCCGAAGGCTTCCAAGCTTCGAAGACATAGGAACAACTCGCCAAGTGGCACATGGCCTACAACAAGACTGCCAGAAGCGACTAAAGACAAAAAATGTAGAACACTCTTACGATACGTAGCTCGCGCTCGATGGTGTTCTGCAACTTAGTCTCGCGATGTTTAGTCAGCTGCTTTCAGGATGGTTGCCACAAGCGCCACTCATCTTTGACAGGTCGCAGACTCTGCTGGATGTCATCGAGGTGGAGCGGAACACTTCGTGAATGTTGTAGCACTCCAAGATTTACCAAGGCTCTGTGTTCCTTGGTCATCCTAAATGAGGTGCATCTGTACTCGTGCTGATGAAGGGCGTGCGGCGTGGGGTCACTGTAAGTTTGCGGCGTTGTGCCCTTTTCACTAGCCCTAGCATCATAGATGCCCATCGGTGGTAGCGGTGGAAGTGTGCACCTGTCACACTGGAACATTACTCAGGTCTTCTCTTAGGTGGTTCTGCTTGGCTGTGACTTTGCGATGCCCCCGATCCGTCGCCATCTCCAGCTTCGACAGATCCTTTGCCCATCCGCAACCCCATCCAAGCATTGTCCATCCAAGCCCCAACAACAGCCTTAGACCTTAAATGCTTGCGTCTTTACAACAGTTAATGCCAAACGCCCCGCGTCCTTCAAAGCTGCAAGACCACCTAACCCGCTTATGGCCAAAGGCCTCCGAAGCAATCAGCCCGCAGAGCCCTTGTTACAAGGTTCAAGATGGTTTGGGGCTTGCTGTCTGGGGTCCTTAGCGGTCATTAGGCTTGTGGGGGGGGGGGGCGGGCTTGCTTTTTGGTTAGGGCTTTCTAGGGGGTTCATGCTGTTCCATGAAATTGGAAGTGTTCCATATACGGGTTTATGTCGGGCTTTCTGCGCAGTTTCATGAAATTGATAGGGCTTTGCATGGGATCCTGTGTAGGTGATGTTCAGGGTCTGTGTGCCCATTCTGCACATGGTCAGGCCGATGTAGCTCGAACTTTTCCGAACAACAAGGAGTTCCAGGACAGTTCAGGGGGCTTCTTATGCCAGGATACATGACGTGATGGTGACCTCTTGGAGGTACAGCATGCCATTACGAAGAAGTAGCGGGCAATAGCTGTTCGCAGGGTGTTTGACCAGTAAGTCATGAAGTGGGGGAACAGATACGGCAAAGCCTTAGGTGCTTTTCTTGGGCCCACTTCTTGGCGAATGCTGTAGCCTGTGCAAGTAAAACAGAATTTGCTTTTGATCAGCTTACACTCAGTCTTTTCTTTATAAGAAGACCAAGTTCGGAAGGACCTTGGTAAAGAGGCGGTAGCCCCCTGCCCCAAAAGGGTGGTTTTTTGGGAACTGCATAGCCCGAACCTAAAAACGTCGTTCAAGGCTGCGCTCTCGGGTTCAGAGCCTTCTTCGCTTCGGGCTTCTAAGGCGTACGGGTATCTACCCCTCGTGCATGCCCGGAGAAGAGAGCAGGCTTATACTGGAGATGTAAAGGAATTCAGATAGTGACATGCAACAGCATAATGCGACAGCCGAAGTGTGGGTTATATAATATAAGTTGTACATCTCAGAGTGTGAACGGAGACTAATGTTTTTCTAGTAGCTATTTTGCATGCATCCATGTATCAGATTGCTTAAAGAATAGACAAAATGTATATGAGAGCATGATTGTGATACAAAGTGTCTCTGGATCCAGGACTCGGGCGGTCCGCAGAATCTCCGACAGGCTGGCTTTAGAGCCTAGCATTTAGGGAGGTTGGCGAAGTTCGGGCGCATGATGCTAAAGCAGGCTGTGGGGTTGACGGCCCGGCCCCAAACCCTAAACGGTCGGATTCGCGGGGCCGGGCTTCAGAGTTAAGAGCGGCCTTGCCGTTCTCTCGAAGTCTCTATGTTTCGGTCTGCGGATTTCGAGTTGCAGAGTCTTCTTCGGGGCTTCCGAAGTTTCTCGTGTTGCAAGGATGTGTCCTTCCATGGGCAATTTGGACGACCTCACCTTTTGGTGGGCTGTGAGATTAAGACTTAGGCTTCAAGTGCAGCTCGTGGACTATGTGGATCCTTTAACGTTAGCCTGCCGGCAACCTCAACCATGCCCCATCGTTTACGTCGACGAATACAGAGCCCCGGGCACCCTAGGCACACATCAAAGGCTGCACCATTCCATGAGGAAGTCTGCAATCCATGCTGCTGCCCAGCCCCGGAGCCAAAGGCACAAAGCTTGCTACGAGTTCAATGCGGCAGCTTCTTCGCCCGTGGCCACCACGTGTGTGCCATGCCGAGGTTTTAAATGAGACAAATTCTGGGTAGCGCGGTCCTTTTGCCACAGGCAGTGCGTGCGAGAAGGCCGGCAGCATACTTGCTAAAACCCCCAGTCCGTGCCGTTGCCGCCAAGAGCCTAGCAGGCTCGGCAAGCCCTATAGCGGATGTGTGCTGTAGGTTAGGCGCGGAACCGTCTGACACTCTGAAGGAGGTGCAAACGAAGAACGAGCAGCTCCGAGTTGAGCTGCGCAAGTCCCGTTGGCCCGAGTTGAGGCACTTCTCGTCGAATGGGCGGAACTACATCCTGCCATTGCGGGCCGAGAGCAGGGACTCTTCTCTTCTGCCATCGGAAGCCAAGCTGGCCTACTTGGCCGGATTCTTCGACGGGGATGGCTGTGTAGCTTGTCAGGCGGACTTGTCCGGATGTGTTGTGCAGGTGGCTCAGTCCTTCGACCAGGCCGAGGTTCTAATGCTGTTTTTTGAGACATTTGGGGGAAGCATCGCGCTTCAGAAAGGCGGTCTGGGCCTGTGCAAACCATCTCTTCGCTGGCTGGCATGTGGCCAATCTGCACGGAGGGCAGCTCAGCTGTTGGCACCACAAAGCATCACCAAGCGGGAGCAACTCCTGCTGGCGGCCCAGTGGCCCGCTGCAAATTCCGACAGAGCGGAATGCAGGGCCGAGCTGCGTGCGCTAAAGGAGTACGACTCGGCGGTCACTGCCCCGTGTAGCTGGGAGTATTTAGCCGGTTTCTTCGATGCAGAAGGGAATGTTGACCAGCAGCATGGGGCAGCCACTTTGGTTGTGCAGATCGTGCAAAAGCATCCACGAGTCCTGAAGTGCCTTCGCGACTTTTTGGCCCGAAGGTTAGGCAAAGGTGGCACAATTTCAAAGTCGGGAGAATCTGCGCATGTACTTAGGGTTTGCGGCCTGACCTCCTGCAATCACATAATGCAACAACTCTTGGCCGCAGGACTGCTGCGCAAAGCAAAACAAGCGAAGCTGGTTTTAGGCTTGACATCGGAGAGCGCGGCCAAAGTCAGCGCTGAGCTAGGGCACCTGGCTGGGAACCAAAAGTTTGGACAAAGGCTGGACACTGCTGGCCAAGAAAGGGCGAGGAAGATCAAGAATGCACAAGCGCAAGCTGCTCGTCTTAAACGACGAGGGCAGATTGCCGAAGCCATGGCTAAGCTTGAGGAGGTTGAGGTCCTCAAGGAAGATCACCAGCTGCTCAAAGCTTGCCGTGAGAACCAGCAGCTGCTTGAGTACATGCACAGACTGCAGAGCTTGCAAGACAATTCGTTAGACGGGGGGTTTGCCCAGGGTACGTGAACGGATATGGCAAGCCGCAGTCACAAGAACGGAGGTGTGGAGTTTCAGGGGTTTGGGTTTATGGCTAGTAGCAAAAGCGGTTTAGGGTTTCTCAGGCTGTTGGCAATCGCTGGCAATCCAAGGTTCGCGTTTCGGGTACCAGGGCCTTTGGCTCCAGACGTTCTTCATATTTGTGCATCCGCTGATTTGCATGATGCATATAGTTTTTTTACAGTATATACAACACATACATTAGATAGATAGATAGATAGATAGATAGAGACAGATAGAGATAGAGATAGATATAGATAGATATAGATAGATACAGATAGAGCTATATGGATATAGATGTGTGTAGGTGCTGCTTCAGTATTTGCTCATGGCTTTACTTCTTCTTGTGTGTTTTATGCATGTACTTGTTACAGAATGACACTTGTCATTGTTACAGAGCCCGAAATCTACAGCCCTAAACTCCCTAAGTTCAACTCATCCCCTAGACACAAAATCTTGCGGCCCGTAAAGCATAAGCCCGAAAATCCTTTTAACTCTGAGCCCCCTCAACCCCAAAACCTGGAGCCTTAAACCCTGAAGCTTTGGAATTTCATCTTTGCTGTTGTTTGCTGTTTGGTTGATCATGCTCTGGATGCTGGTACCATGCCAAACACCTCTGTTGACATCCCAACTGCTGGCTGCCGGTTTTGGCGGATTGGGCTCAGATGTGGTTAGGGTCTCCCTGTCGTCTTTTGATTTGGGATGTTGAGTCCTGTGTCACGCCGACTTTGCACCATGAACCTCGCCTGGCTTGTCCGAGTTGTGAGAGGGTACACCCTGAAGCCCGAACCCCAATAAGGCATCTGCTTCAAGCCTCACTCAGGTGCGCCTTGTCATCTTAACTTTCACGGTAGGTCTGATTCTAGACTCTAGACCGGCACGACATACATGCCATGCAGCCTTCCGAGACTGCCATGCGAGAGACAACAAGTAGGTCCCAACAGGAACCCTGAAGAGAACCCTTAGAATCCTGTATCAAACCCTAAACCCTAAACCCCTAGAGTCCTATATCAAACCCTAAACCCTCAGAGCCCTATCTCCAGGTCCTCATCGAGCTGGCCTTGAAAGACAGCGATTTGGGATACTGCCAGCCGGAAGACCAAGTTTCCAGCGATCCTCGTGCTTTGTAACGTCTGAACATATTCGGGGCTTATGCCGTTTATGAGGGCGTCGTAGTGTCGTTAGTGTTTCTGCAAAGGTTTGCGGGTTTTGCGGATTTTCTCTTAGGGCCTTGGCTAAGAAGTCCATGATTGAGATTACTGTCGGGTTCTTGCTGCCGATCCTATAATTTTGTGGTTTGGAAGAAGGGTTTTCCTGTCAGTTCCTACTAGGCTGCCTGGGCCGCCCATAAGATGACCAGCAGTCGTCAGCCTAAAAATGAGGCAGGGTCATCAGACAGGTTGACATGTTGCAGATAGGTTTGCTTAAAATGTCTTAAGGGGTCTTCGTACCTCGCTTCGGAACGTCCGCCCGAAGGCTTAGATGAGCTGGAATGCTAAAGCCACGGTGTCAACTCGTCATTAGCCAAAACAAAAATATTCAGCCCGAAGCCCAAGCCAAGGAAAGAAAATCCTAAACCCAGACCTAAGGTCCTCAACCTACATCCCGGAAATCAGCTAGCCCCCAAAGAGTGTAGAGAAGGGGAGACACAGGCAGAGGGAGTGAGAAGGGTACTTAGCCCGAAGAATGCGCTACTCTTTCCTTTCCTGTGGTAAACGGAAAACCCCATGACCACTTCTGAGCCTGAGCGCTCAACCCTGAACCCTCAACTGCTTTGACTCTTCAACACCTGATCCAACCCCCAAGATCCAAAACCCCTCAGATTATGAGGTCCCTGAACTTTATCGCTGCCAACTTTTTGATGGTCCTCGGTGGCCCTGATCCGGTCGGCCCCCTACCGTTGTGCTGTTGCTGTTGTTTTTTGTGACCATCGGAGCAGGGCTTGGACTGGTCATTGAGTCGGAACCTTTCTGCAGACACCAGCGCATGGGGGCCCATGCTTAACGGGTTGACAGGCGTCTTTCAACAGGTGTTCTCAGTGGTTGGGGCATAGGGCATCAGTTCTGGCTTGGGGGTTTCAGAGTTTCGGGTTTGCGCAAGTAGGGTCTGTTGAGCGTAGGGGTCGTGACAAGTAGGAACGCAGACATCGTCATGCTGCTAGTGGCAGTGGGTGTTGCTTGTCGTCGTCGTTGAAATTGTGTCGAACATGACGACGGCGATGATGCGACAAGGACGGTGATGCTCATGGAGAGGATTGTCGTTGGTGGCTGGTGGTGATGGGCGTGGTAACCTGGTCGGCTGCTAAAGGGATGTTATCGCTGTATTAGTATTTGTGCTACGTGTAGCCTTCTCTGACTTTATCATATGTATTGCCATTCGTTTGGATGGTAAAGCGTGTGGTGATGGCCCAGCGGTGCCTCAAACCAAAGCCCTGTCACGCCATGCGGCCCAAAGAAGTTCTGGTGAGAGCTGGACTGACAGGGTTTGGGGTTTGGGGGTTTGGTGTCTTATTGTTGACTCTTGTTCGGGGCTTCATTGCGACGAAGTAGGAAGCAACATTTCGCTGTGTGCTGCTCTGTCTATTGAGTCTATTGTTGACCTTTAGCAGGGCCTTTGGCGTGTTTTGTCTTTTGTTTTTTCTTTTCCTTGCGGTGCTCAAAGCTGAGGCTTACTAGAAGCCCGAATAGCTGTTCATGCCATTCCATTATCGTCCCTAAACAGCTATCGAACAAAATGAGTCAATACCAAAGAAACCCTATTATACTTATTAAGACTCCAGACCATTACGGCCTCTAGGCTATCGGAGCAGCAGCAGGAGAGCTTTAGAAACGGAGCCAGCCGGTGCTGACTCTTGCAGCAAGGCTCTGGCGGCAGTTAGACAGCTCCTCACAAAGCTCCAGTGGCACCCTCGGCTTGGGGTCTACGGTTTGGGACTACACCGACTTTGGCAAGTCTGTTTGGAGCCTGAGTGGGGGTGTCCGACTCTGTTCATGCGCCCAACGCAATAATACAGCACCGCGCCCCTATTTACAAGCCATGGCAGCAACACCAAACCCCAAACCCCGAGGTGCAGAATAAGAAGATGAGACCCTGCAAACGGGTTTGAGGTGCAACAGCTTGAGCTTGGGGCAAGCAGCGTTTTGACTCAGCTCACGCCACAGGTACAGAGTAGGTTGGACTCGTGCCATGGCCATAGCTGTGGTCTGCATTGTGGCTATTGCGCTATGCTGGAGTGTTGGATTAAACACACTGGTGAGCACCATGAAGTCTTGGCTTCAGGACCAGGGCTTCAGCAACGCCGATAGCAGCTCGGTGCACCAGATCTTCACCCTTCTCTCCTTTGCCTTCTGCTTCCTAGGGGGCATGCTGGCAGAATCCTACGTTGGCCGCTACACGACGATCTTGGTCTTTTCGGCGATCTATGCCGTCGGCTGCGGGCTTACCGCAGTTGCAGCGAGCCCGGCACTAGAGAGCATCCCTCTTTTCATGCTGGGAATCCTGGTGCTCACAGCTCCCGGCACCGGTGGTGTGAAGCCGAACATCGGCACCTTCGGCGCCGACCAGTTCGACCCCAGAGGTGAGGAATCCCAAAAAAGGAAGGAGGCCTTCTTCATGTACCTGTATGTCACGATGAGTGTGGGCGCTGTTATAGCCTTTGGCTTTCTGGCCAATGTTGCTACCGCCGGTTTGCCGCCACGCATCCCTAAAGAAGATGGGGTTTTCTTCGCCTACATCATCATGGCCATACTGATGGCTCTTGCCTTGATGCTGTTTGCAGCGGGCACTCCGTTCTACCGCAAGGAAAGTTTTCAGAAGAACACAGAGCCAGTGCTGATGCCGGCCATGCGACGCTTGTTGGGCGGCAGGCGAACGGCATGGGGCAAAGTTGCGTTGCTGGGCTGGGTGCTGCTTCCCGCTCTTATCGTCCTGTCTGTTTTGCAAGTCTTCTACCCATCACGCACACTCACGATTGTGAGTCTGTTGGCTGACCTGATTTGCATCGGTTGTCTCTGTACGGCGCACTACAACAACTCGTGGTTGGGCGAGCCCGACAGTGTCACACGGTGCCTGGACGTTGTGCCCAAGATCATTGTAGGGAATGTCACATTCAATGTGCTTTACAATACCATGTTCAGTCTCTTCTATTCCCAAGCCTGTCAGATGGACACGCGGCTGGCAGGTGCGGGCTGTCCTGCATCAGATTCCGTTTAACTTAACGTACTCAGTTGAATGGTAGCTTGCATGTAGCTTGGCACAATGTTGAGCAGCTCCACCTCTAAAGTCATTGACGTTGAATAGAGGCCTCTACGACCTACAACTGATGATAAGAAACTGTCCCCGTATAATCCTTATACAGTTAATTCATTGGTTATACATGGGTTGGGCCAGTGGGGGGGAGTAGGCTGCGAAGCGGTGGCGTCAGAGCTTGACACTGACGAGCGACAGAGAACACATGCCGCACGACAAGGGGGCTGCTGCTGCTGCTGTGCCTGGCGGTGCTGGTGCCAGTGCTAGGGTACTTTAGGGTCTAAGTGTTTTCAGGGTTCAGGGTGTTGGGGGCGAGCCTGGGACCTGACGTCTCGCAGCTTTCATCGAACAGGTCTTTCTCAGGCCCAACCGGTATTATGATTAATTGCTAAGGTCCCTCAAGGCCCCTACAGAACAGACGCTCGCCGCCAGGTGGCCTGCAGCTCAGTGGAGCCTTTTTCAACCTCGGCGATGCCTTCGCCGTGATCATCTTCACGCCTCTGCTTGAGCGACTTATCGTTCCTTTCGCCGAGAGAAAACTCGGGCGGAAAGTGAGCTCCAACATGAAGGCATCTTAGAGTGGATCAGTACGTAGCCTCCGGCTTAGGCTTAGTCTCAAAGAAGGACGTGGGGGGTTGTAGTGTGTGGTCGTTGAAGTTTACCGAAAGCTATTTCTGTTTTCAGGTGCATGACAAGCCCTACCATGTGATCCATACTTTACAAGACGAGCCTGGTTGAAGCCTGGCGATCTAAGGTACTGACAGGAATCTCAGTTGCCATTGCCTCGCAGCTCACTGCTGCCAGCCTAGAGTATTCGCGCCGCAGCTCGGAGGTTTTGTCCGTTCCGTCGAATTGTGCCCCATTAGCCTCAGATGGGCAGCATGTGAGGATGAGCGCGATGAGTGCGTTTTGGATGGTCTTGCCCTATGCCATGGTTGGTATAGGTGAAGCATTGGTGAATCCGGTGCTTTGGCATGTGGCCTACACCGCCGATCCATCCATGAAGTCTTTGATGCAAGCTTTCTGCCAGTTTGCCATGGGAGGTCTGCCGAATGCGATTTCGGCAGCATTGACACAAGCAACCAAGAGTTGGACACCGAACAACCTGAACAACGGCAACCTGCCGATGGTATATTTTGTCAACGCCGCATTTTGCCTCGCAGGCTGCGCCGTTTATGTTTTCGTGACCCGCAGCTCTGATTCCAAGGAGGGCAAGGAGTGGTGTGCAGCAGAAGACTCCACCAGCGAAGCTGGAGAGTACAGCGACACTTCCGACAGCCTCAACGAGGGTTGAGGGTGGTTCATGCGTCGCCAGCCTTGCACATCCCCTCCCCTCTGGCAACCAACCCGAAACACCCTAAACAGTCTCCGGTTCTGGGTCGGAGCCTATAGAGACAAATAGAAGCACAGGAGGCGAGATAATCAAAACACAACGATGCCAGTTACTGCAGACTAATAGATGTATATGATGCTATTCCAATACGTCTGCGAGAAGCAGGGTGGAAGATTAGTTACATAGGGGAACGGGGGTGTGCAACTCGAGGGGTGTTCCTTCATATGGGAGCTTCGCCGAACTGGGCGTCTCCTCTGCAATGCCCGCGTGACAAGAAGGCGACTGTTGCTTTCCCCAAAAGAATTTGGTAATGGACATCGGAGAGACATTGGCAGCTGAAGGGCTTGCCACAGTCAGGATGTACAGCCGAGAAGTGACAGTGCCGCTATGCAGCGAGCACATGTACAGAAATTAGCCGTCAGGCACCTTTCAGAGTTCGATCTGGCTACGGGCATTCAAGTACTTAAAATGTACCGTTTTTCGTCTCCTGAGCCATAAGCTCAAACTCAACAACCCATGGCACAAACTCATAAGCCTGGCTTAACCTGGCATTTTAGACCCTCCGCAATCGAAAGGATTTTCAGCATGCCGCGAAAGGCATACATAAAGGTTTTTTAAGCAAAACAACCTAAACCCGAACATCCCTGCAACCCTGCAGCAACCCCAAAATCCTGAACCCTGCCCTGTTTGCCTTGAGCGAGTGTGCGAGTCGAAACCCAGACAGTCAAGGGTGCCTTCTCAAGAGGCAGGGCAGAAAACCACGAGGTCTCCAGATCCCTCAATATTAGCTCATGGTACGCTATAATATCAACAAAATTCTCGTAGTTATGCTATGATATAATCAAAATTCCCGAACTTATGCTATAATATAATCAAAATTCCCGTGGTTATGCTATACTACAATGACAATTCCCGTGGGTTTGCTATAACAAAATCAAATTCCCATAGTTATGCTATAATATAATCAAATACCCGTAACTATGCTATAATATAATGAAAATTACCGTGGGTATGCTATAGTAAATTCAAAATGCCCGTCGTCATGCTATAATATAATGTTATCATATAATCAAAACCCCTTCAGTTCTGAAGCCTTGCAGCTCTTTCGCAGCTCTGCCGAATGCAAGGCCGAAGCAAGACCCGTCCGGGGCAACTGAGGCTTCCCCAATAGGCAAAAAGCCCGATTTGCGAACCCTGATCCCTAAACCCCCAAACCCTAAATAAACCCAGAATAAACCCTAAACCCTAAACACATCCGTATTCGTTTGGTTCCGGATACTACAGGGTTTCTGGAGCGAAGGCCCCCTGTGGAAAAGTGGTTGTTGGGAAGCCTCGCCTGGGCCAGCGCTTGCACAAGAATACAATATCCAGAGGGCCTCACTCACTCTCTCTCTCTCTCTCTCTATATATATATACACATACATACATACATACATATATATATATACACTATATATCTATATATATATATAGGTATATTACCATTATGGAATTGGGTCCCACAAGACTATCCTTATTCTGGTTTGGGGGACTTCGTTACACAATAGTAGTACATGGACCCTCTAGCATACCGCCCGGAGAGCAAATTAATCAACACGTGCTCGGCCACCCAGTTAGGATTCCTTGGGACAAAGGCTGTTGCAATAAGTTCCTTGCACTTGGCTCAGGACACGCCAGTGGTATACGGACGGAATGAAGCAGCTACGTGAGGGCCACAGACTTCTGATAGAAGCCTGGCGCGCAGAACGGTTGACTGCCGAGACAGTTGGAGTCTCCAGTCTGCCCATGCAGTGCATTACAGTGCTTGTCGTCGTCGTGGCTGCTGTGTCTCTCCCAATGAAATCCCGAGCCACTGAGCGCTTGTCGCCAGTCCAGACTGGAGGTGCAGACACGGCAGTGCTCGAGGCGCTGGGGAAACTTTGCAGGCTTTTGTTTGTCGGACGCGGCCCGCTATTTCTTCAGGGGCCTAAATAATTACCAATACTATCTTGGGGGCTCCTTATTATAATTATGGTATAATATACCACACAACCCTATTCCAATTATCAAGGCCACTATATTATTCAGGTTTCGCTTGCGGTCATCCTGTGGTCAAAAGTGGCTTCATCTTGCTTCGCTGTTTCGCGCATGCAGACGCGCTCTAGGAGTCGCATCGGCATCTAGAGAGTCCAGACAAGCGAAATTCATAACGCAAGCAAATCCGGGATGCTTCTGATGATTCTGCTTAAACCCTAAACCCTCGCAACCAAACACGTATCTAGGTTTCACCTCAACCGACTCAGCACCAATAGCCCCGCCTGCCTTGTCCGATTGTGTCCGCCGAAACCCCCAAACCGCAAAACCCCCAAAAACGATTACATCTGCTGATTCTCCCTCAACCCCTAACAACTCCAAACCCCCAACCCGGTATCGACACGCGCAGCTCCCGAACCCCAAACTGCTCAGCAGCATGCAGGGCATAACCTAGAGGAGCCGTGGTGGTTTTGGTAAACAAGGTACATACTGTATGTACCGCAGCTGCAATTGCCGCTGTCCCCACTTGAGGTATACGTACGTCCGCGCCACCACGAGGGTCTAGTCGTCTCGGCAACTTAGGATTAGCCCTCGGTGCAGAGCTTACGGTGTACATTTCAGAGTCAAATGTCCAAGCAGATCGTGACGAGGATAGCGGCACCCAGCAAGTCCAAGAAACTCCCGCAGGAGATGCTCCGTGAGCGCTTGCCTGCCGTGCACGGCGTCCTTGTTCAGCATAGGCGCGCTTGCTTCTCCGCAAAGCAATGTGTAAGCCAGGTTGTTTCAACAGGCCAAGACTATGATGATCGTTTTCCGGCCAGGAATAAACCGTGCTAACTTGTGAGGATGTTGCTTGTGCAGATCGGGTTTGGTTCTTCGTGTGTGTCCTCGTTCTCTGTACTCAACCGGTCAACCCAAACCCTAAACCCTAAACCTTGTGTGGAGCCTTGCCTGCCTGGTGCGAGTGTGAGAGTCGAAACCCTAAACCTTAAACCGTGCAGAAAGGAGCCTGGGCATTGTCGAAGCTCTAGTTGCACTGCAGGGCAAGTCTCGCCTGCCTCGGTCCGACCTACGGTTGATGATATAAATCCTGCATGACCCATGCAAGGAATATACCATAATTCCCATAGTTTAGGGTCCTTAAGGTCATGCAGGATGTATATCATCAACAGTGTCATCACAAATCCATGTGAGAGTAACATAGAAGCCTAAATCATGTCCGGTGCTACGCAAACTGGGGGCTCCGCCTTAAAACTCTATGCACCTGGGCCTGGCGCTGCAACGGCAGAGAGAGAAAGAGAGATGCACCAAAAGTCCTATTGTAAAGGCGCCTGCACCACGTTTTGCTCATGCCACTCAGTTTAACCGGTCCGGAATGCCTTGTCAAAGCCGGTGCCAGAAGTCATGCAAGGTTCGATTTCCTCTTCGTCACCTCCAAATGGCGTCTTCGTCGCAACTGATTGGTTTCTGGCGCTTATAGCCTGGTTTTGGACCATGGAAAAAATAACAGTTCACCACATACTGTATACAAATACAGTCAAAATCCGCATATTCACATACATGCGGGTATGCGGACCTTACACGTGAGATATATCCACGGATGATCATAGACGTTTATGCAGGTACACATACCAGCATGGCATTTCTACCCCAATCACGAAAAAGGACTGCTAAATGATGAAGAAGTTTTCCTTAGTCGTTCTTAGGGGATCCGATGTTCGAGTTTCTGGCTGATGCAGCCCTAGCCTCAATAATTTGTTGCAAATTGCAGACAGGTGTGATTATTGTTCTTATTATCGCTCTTTCTTGTCGTTATACTATATTGTTATTAAGATATTGTTCTAAGTAGTACTCTTTCTAATGATTATTCGTAGTGGTACCTTTATGAGCACCCTCAGCACAGGTTTTTGTGCCTGTTTGCAGCAACTCTCGCGGGCGAGGCGCCAGCGGCTTTGGCAATCTTGAGGGGAATGTGAGGGGGTCGTTTGAGGGCTATGTGTGTATTACATCGAGTCTGACTGCAGACCAGGCATTTCAATTCTACAAGTTCTTCTAACCTAGGAACGGCTAAGCCTTAAACCCTCGGCCTATCGTAGAATCGGATTAGCAAAAGCCTTAGTTAATTGACCCCTCAAACCTAGCATAGACTCGAATTCGGGCTCAACATTTCGGATAGCCTAGGACGTCAAAATGCTAAGGGCGCGGGTTTGAATGGCTTCGGCCAGGCACACACATTTTTGCGACGGAGATGTGTGTGAGTGTGTATATATATATATGTGTATATATATATATATGTAGATGTTATATTATATTATGTTATGTCGTATTATGTTATATTATGTTATATTATGTCATATTGTGTTATATATATATATTCTGTTATATATATATATACACATTAGACAGGTAAACATGTGCTTATGAAAATGTAGACGCAGACATGCCTACATACGTACATTCGTACACATATACATATGCAAATACATGGGTGGGTACGTACGTATGTCCATGCTTATGGACGCACAGGTGTGCACACGAGGTACATGCTTGTCCATCGCAGCGGCCGGCAGACTGGCCCCGACAATGCCGGACTAGATGCGATAAACCGTATTTAGGTCTTAGGGGTTAAGGGATTAGGGCCTGTAACAGTTGTGTTTCGTACGGTCATTGGAAGGACTCCGGTGCTGATCCTACACCGCGACCTGCAGGCACTCCATCGCGTGTGGGACGTCCTCCTCGGCGACGGGATTGAGGTAAGCCAGGGGGGTTTTGGGCTTCAGTTTAGGCGCTAATCCGAGTGATGGTACGAAATAGCAGCATGAATGGTAATTCAGCAGATATATAAATGAGAGCAAAAGCAACAGTGTTGCTTGAGGCAAAGCACGGTTAGACCAGAAGCACCTAGAAGCAATTTTCAAAACATAGCAGGCGGTTGCACATTGATAGCAGTAGCTTAAGGTTCAATGACCATGATAGTCACTGATAGTCTTTATGTTTTGGGCTTGGTGAGGATCTGAACCCAAGACGAGACGAACCCGTGTTCGCTCCTGGCACTTCTTGGGAGCCCTGTGTCCAAATCCGATCGCGACCCTTAGAGCCTGGGCTATTCATCCGTAATGGAGAAGCCGAAGAGCAGTATTCCTTTAGGTTTCCTGGCTAGAGTTACTATAACGGAGCTCAAGGCCATAGTACAAATGATTCATGTCCCTACATTACATGTCTCCTTGAGGAAGTATAAGACACGCTCTTGCACTGAGCATGAGGTGGTACAGTATGTTCGAGCAAGCTTGAGGCCCTAAACCCTTGTTTACTATCCAGGGGCTCAGCAGTTTAAGTCAGCCATGGAACGCGCAGGGGTTTAGGGTTTCGGGCTTTCGTCGCGCGCTCAAAACCGAGCCCCTAGACATACCCGGACCCAGGATGCAGGATGCGTTGCATCAAAAAGCTCTGCCCATAGAGAGAGACTGTGTGGTATTGGTACAACCGATGGTCCCATGACATATCTTTCCGGAACAGTCATGTAAGTCATGTAATTGTATACTCATTCCGTGTCGTGTTTCGGGCTTGTGCCAGCGGCTTGCGGGATACCCGGCTTCAGCAGCGCCATCGTTCGGGCTTCAAGAAGAGCTCCAAACCCCGAAAGTCGAAACCTCCGAAACCTTGAAGCCCAAAACTTGCCTTATCTCTCAACCCGAAGCCCTACTTCAAGACCCTAAAACCCCAAGCCCTACTGTTCTCTCCGACTGGACCCATGCGGGCTCGTCCTAGCTAGGTGGGAGGCAAGTCCGAAACTCTTCAACCATGAGCACTCACCCCGTGATGCAGGCAGTTTTCAGAATTTCGCTGTCGTTGTCACGGGCTCGGCATCTGGTCCGGGGGGGTTGGCCTGGGTCTCTGAGATTGTTCCTTAAACCCTCAACTTCTGGACCCAGAGAAGTGGCGACTAAACCAACTCGCTAAACAATAAAACCTGAATGCCTCTTAATCCTACGACCTCATTGCGTCATGGTGGTTGGCTGCTTAGGCAGTGCAGCGCATGTCACCACAAGCAGTCCAGGGACACCCTAAAAGCCTTGCCAGAGCGACCAGCACCCCTTGAAGAAGGGTACAGAGGGCACTCTGGGTGCCTGCTGGTGCGAGCGCGAG
>CAJNJA010017389.1:0-10976 GCA_905231915.1 Symbiodinium necroappetens
AGCTTACGGTACAGACTCGCGCTCCCAACGAGCTACCGGAGGACGTGATTACTCCAGCGAATCTGAGATGATTATTCCATGTGCGGGATGTATGAACTTGCTGGGTACAAATTCAGATTGCGATGATTGCCTAGCCCCCGCAGGTGTTAACAACCTTCAGAAATTGCAGAACTCTGTGAGATATGCCCATCTAGAGCCTTTTGCCCAGAACGTTACCCCAGGGTTTGCGTGTCCACTCATCCGCGCAAAAGACCAGCGCTGTAACGCTAGCACATCTCTATATGGTAAATAAAGGGGATTGTTCTGGATGCGTCGCATGGGTACAATGGGCCGCACGCTATTATGGGCCCCGCGGTCAGGACGCCTTAAACCCCGTACGTCACGCGCTCCTTCTAGGTTATGAAAGACTCATGCTACATACCATGCAGACCCACCCTGCACTTACATAGATGCTCTCTCTAATTCCCTCAGAGCCATTCATGGTAGACATGATCTCCCTGATGCATTCACAGAATGGTTTACAGAGGCTCTATACCCCGACCCGAACGACCCACTAAAGGTACTCCCTTGGCCCAAAATACAAACAGTTTTTCAAATGCCTGCAGACAAGTACTTCCTCAACCCCGACCCATGGTTTCATAATCTTGGTTACACAGTGAAAGTTTGCAATATACAGGAATCCAGCTATCTGCTCACAGTCCTGCAAGAATCTTACGAAGCTGTCCCGTATGAAGTTATATCCCGAGCACAACTCCCCGACCCAAACCTTCAACCAGAGCTTGGGGTCGATTACGACTCCCTCATCACCCTGGATCTTGCGCCATGGGTTTCTCTTGTTCGCAGAAGTTACTCATTTGCCTTAAAAGAACACGGGATTTCAGCAGTAGCATGGTCTATAAAGGTTCTGGAAGATCTGGCTTATAGTTTTCTGTCTGATGCTAGTGAGTACCTTGTTGATCAGTATGCTGACTCCTTCCTACAAGCACTCGAAGACAACCCAGTTTTAGAATCTGTTTTTATGGGGAATGCTCCTTTCACCAATGAAGATCTTAAGAAACTCGCTGGGGCCGGAAGTTGCTTTTTCGACACCCTGTATTATCAAGTGACCGCAATGTATCGCCTTCAAACCACTAAGAATCAACACCTCCCCGCTCCAAACGATCCTCTAGGTACCTTGTATGACCTGATCGTCGCTAGGGCCCCGGATATGTCAGAGATAGGATCTCAAAAGCCACACCTCCTTGATCGCCACTGGAACACCAAAGGCAACAGTATGGAAGCACTTGCACTCCTGCTGGTAGAAAGAGGTTACCATGACATGATCTTAACACAGGCTTGGTTGGTACTCCAGCTTCGATACGAAAAAGAATCATATCCCTGGATAGCAGATTGGCTTACTCCCTGACTATCCTTGCTGCCCAGGTGCATTCAGCTGAAGCTCTTCGACACAGTCCTTTTCAGCCGCCTCGGCCCTCTAAACACTTCTCTTGAGAAACCTAACAAACCCAATCACCCAAAGCCCCCTCCAACGCTTAAAACCCTGACGACGCTGACGCTGACGACCACTTACGTTACCACTTACGTTATATCGACGACGCAAAAGACGCAGACGCTGACGACCGGTCTCGGTCTCACAGTAGGTAGAATAGCTCGTAGCTTAGGACACTGTGAGGGGGCTACTAAGGCAGTGAAGGGAGTGAGGGCAGCAACCGTTTTCTCACCCCTAGGTCCAGCCTGTCACCTTTTCCAGAGTGCAAGCCTCCTGTCTAGGGTTTTTGGGGTTTTTTAGTGCACAGGAGACCTCTGCACTCGTCTCACCCCACGTCTGCGCTAGGTTACTACCGAGCCCACAGCACCGGAAAAGTGACTTTTTCAGGTTTTACTGGTGGCTTAAATAAACTAGTCCATGCCCTTAACGGAAACATACAATACTTGCCTGGCGACAAGCCGAAGCCACACAGTATGCTTTGGCGCACTTCTATTTACTTGCCGAACGGAATGACAATGTTTAGATACCGATTCTATGGCAAAGAGGCGCTATGGTTACACGCCATGCGGCGTGGCCAATTTTTCGAATTGGACACTAATAGATCTGAATCAAAGACGCTATACGGGATCGTCCTGAGAGCGGTGGCCTCCACGGGAGGCGGGCCGGGAAGCCGCTGGCCGCTTATCCAACAATACAGAAGATGCGTCAATACAACAGGCGCGTCTCGGGGTCTCCAGCGCCAGACATGCCCGCCCAACGCGGGGCGCATGCAAGAGCGTAAATTACCCTGGGGGGAGCCCCCCTGCGCCTTTCCCGTTAATCCCACTCCACAACACTCAAGTTATCCACACTTACGTTATGAAGGCGCGCCAGGCGGCTACCAACACCGCGGAGCTCACGAGGGAACGCAAAGAGGTAGGCGCTCCACGGAGGCGCAATCCCGCAGATATAGTCTCTGGCAAGCGCGAAGGCGCGCTCAACGCCAGGACTATAGACAATGGAAGGCACAACAAAAGGACTCTGCCCTGAGGGTGCACGGCAGATTCAGTCCACCCCCGATCCACCTGAAACCGACTACACAACAACGACTTCAAAGTAGACTCAAATCGTCCCAGTCCCTTACGACTATTGCACCTATTAACCAGACAAGGGACGCAGGGTCGAGGATTTCATTACCACTACCTACTGGGACACCTCTGAATCTTATGACATGGAACGTCGAAGGAATGCGTGAGATGGCAAAATATGATATGATACTCAAGTTCTGTACCAAACACAAAGTATCCCTGCTTTGTGCCCAAGAAACCAAATCCACCTCATCATACTCCTTTTGTAAGTCAGGATGGGAAATTCTATTATCGGGCCACCCCAAAGAAGTCCATCATGGAGTAGGTTTCTTTGTCTCCCCTACTCTACGCTCCCATACCCGAGATTTTAAACCCCACTCCTCTCGCATATGTGAACTTACTCTTGACACATTGCCACACCCGATTACCATATTCAACATATATGCCCCCAGTACAGTAGAGGATGCCGAGGAAGACCGGCGACGCAAAACCTCCTTCTGGGAAGACTTAGCAGAACTCCTTATCAACCATCCCAATTCATCCCACGTCCTACTCATGGGCGACTGTAACGCTCGCCTAGACCCCAACATTGACCCTACTCAACAACACGTGGGCCCACACGTAGTTGGAAAACGACAGACAATCTTGGACATTGAGAGAGACAATGCACTACACCTCATTGATCTCCTTGAAGGACACGGAATGGAACTACCTCAAACATTCTTTGATCTTCCCTTACAACGGCGCGTTTCCTATAAAGAGATGAATTGTCAGGATCATCTCCTAGAAACCGCAGACATTGCTGACTGGACCGCACTGGATTATGCGATCCTACCCCCCTCGCTTCGTCAATATATAACGTTTAGAGGTAACATCTTTCAGCAGCTCATCAACTCAAAACATCTTCCTTTACTTTTTTCTCTTCAGACCCAGTTCCAACCTGCGCCCCCTAGACAGACACACAACAAGAAAGACTACACCGAACTAGCGCCCTTTTACGCCTCAATCGAAACTGCCCTTCTCGATAAAACAGATAATGCTTTCACTTTTCCCTCCCCTCCCTCGCGCACCATTGTTGCTTATACAGACGGCTCTTGTCCAAATAATAGGACAGTCTCCTTTGATAATCCTGCAGGATGGGGTTTTGCCCTCATATCAGGTCACTCCCTCCCTCCTCATCCAGCAGTTAACGATTGGCTACACTCCTGGGGCAAGGTACGCTCGGAGCCCACTACTTTCCTCCCTGAACTTCCCGGCTCCAATAAC
Source organism: Symbiodinium necroappetens (assembly GCA_905231915.1). Classification (NCBI taxonomy): domain Eukaryota; class Dinophyceae; order Suessiales; family Symbiodiniaceae; genus Symbiodinium; species Symbiodinium necroappetens. The sequence goes on from CAJNJA010017389.1 coordinate 3,823, forward strand.
ACAGGCGAACTCAAAGCACCAATTGAGTTATTTGACTACTTACTTTATTTCTCCGACTTTCAAAGCGGAGACATAGTTAAGATATACACAGATTCACAATATGCACAATCTCTCCTACTTGGCTCATCCACGCCAGTAGCACACCACCAGCTGGTCATTCTGGCGCAACAATATTTTACAGCTCTCCGCACCGTATACCGTGTTCATCTGTTGAAGGTTCCGTCTCATGAAGGAATTCCAGGAAACGAACTGGCAGATACTTTGGCCAAGAGAGGCGTCCACTCCTCTGGTAAGTTAGGGCGTTTCTCCACCACGCCCTCCGCCTCCCTTCGCCCCCCTGACATAGGCTTTAATGAAGCAAACTGGACACTTCTTCCAGTTACCTCTCAGGACGATTTTTTACAGTCTCATATTAAAGACAATTTTCATCTCATACCGGAACTCCCTCTGGCAGCTAAAAAACCGTGGATCTCGGAACGCACGCTGCGCCTTATATCTACATTTCAGGCTACCACCTTTACGGATTGCGCCCCTTTGAAAGCCGCGCGCAAAGCAATTAAAAAGTCGGCGCGCAACGACAAGAAGCTTTTCATAGCGCAGAATCTAGTTAACGACTTCCAGGGTAGCTCTGTCCACCAGTGGGATCACACGAGACAAATCCGCTCGGATTTTAGGCCTAGGGCCGCCGGTCTATATGACACACAGGGCAAACTAGTCTCCTCTTCTCAGCGCGCCAAAACGTTCGCGGACTACCTGGCCAATACAGTGTGGCACTCAGCCACAGACAGACCCTACCGTACCAGTACACAATCCCTACCCACCGGTATCGGAAATCGACGCGCCTTTTACCATGCACGACCTGGATATGGCTCTTCGACGCCTTAAACCCAGAAAGGCTCCGGGCCCTAATGACATCCCAGGCGAAATCTATAAGCACGCGCCGTATATTCTAAAGTTGTACCTCCTTTCGCATTACAATCAATGCCACGCCGAGGCCAAAGTACCCTCATCGTGGCTGTTCTCCGAGGTAGTTATGATCCTCAAGAATACACAAAAAGACTCTTGCCTTTTAACTAATTACCGCCCAATTTCACTCACCAATATCTCTTACAAAATATTCGCTTCTATGCTACAGCACAAGCTACAACTTCATCTAGACTCTAGAGTTCGGGACCGACAATTCGGCTTCCGCAAAAACCGCTCCACCACGCAGCCAATCCATATTATCCGTCGCCTCTTAGAAGTATTTGAAAGGCAAAACTCCCCTTTCCATGCTCTCTTCATTGATTGGAGCAAAGCGTTCGACTCAGTCACCTTTACGGCCATCGATGCCGCCATGCAGCACATGGGTGTTCCCCCTCATACGCGCAAAGTCATAATGGCACTGTATGACAACCCTACGCTTGTAGTTAGGGACTCCTCCCAAAAGTCTATGGTTAAAACCCAGACAAAAGGTCTACGACAAGGCTGTCCTCTTTCTCCTTATCTGTTCGGTTTCGTACTCACTCACCTTTTTTATGACGTGGAACGAGATTACCAATCCAAATTCGGAGAAATTTCAGGCGTCTTTCACATTCCCTCCCCACTGTGGGACCTGGAATACGCGGATGATACAGTCCTCCTCTCTTGCTCCTCGGAGCAAATGAACCGCCTTCTTCATACAGTACAGTACCAAGGCAACAGAAGAGGCCTTATATTAAATGAAGACAAATGTGAACATCTCCGCCTTCATTCCACGCAACGTATTTATTACGCTCCTCAGCATCACTCGCCGTGCGACTGTAGATACTGCCAGGGTGTCCACCATCCCCTCGCTCCCGTTCCTCTCTCTGACGAAGTTAAATATCTAGGGGTGTACCTGGACCCCGCTAACAGTAACCGCAAGAATACCTCCTACCGGGTATCCCAGGCTGTTACAGCTTCCAAACTGCTTCGGCCGCTCCTTTCACATGCTTCTCTTCCTCCTTCCTGGAAACTTACGGTATACCGATCCATAGTACTTACAATAATGATGTACGCCATGGATAGTGTTTTGCTGACTTCTCCACAAATCCGTAAACCAGACACTGTCCAAGACAAGTCTCTTAGACGTATCTTTAAGATCAAATCTTCATATTACCACAGAGTTTTGGATCCTACAGACGCTCAATGCTCTAATCAGTACCTAGCCTCCCTTGCTTATTCTAGTCGACGGGTTCAATCCCCTTCCCAACTATACTCTCAGCAGCGCCTTCAACTATTTGGACACATTCATAGGCACCCTGAATCTATAGAAAGCCAGACCACATATATGAATTCCCATGCATATCGTCATATCCGGGCACCTAACAGATCAGGCCGCCCGAAAATACACCGGGCTGAATCCTGCATGGCCCAAGCAGCGCAACGCATTGATCACTTAATGTCAGACCAGGCACCTCCTCACGATCATATACATCACGAATTTTTTGACGTACCCTCCTTCCAACAAATACGACAGGCCCACAGGGCGTCGGGCATCGTATGGATGGACAACACCTCCTTGTTCCGCTATGTCCATCCTAAATGCCAGGACCGTACGTACTGGCAGAAGGTCGTACACAAGCCCAAAAGGGACAGGGGACGATAATTTAAGCCACCAGTAAATGAATTAGGATAAGTCGGTGCTGATGGGCTCAAACAGAGAGCCTTGCGCGTTCGAAAAAGAATTGCATATCCTTCGACACCATGAGTCCTTCGAACATTTATGTACCTTCCAGACGGCGCATGCTTTTCCCCGACTTCCTAAGAAAAGACCAGACCATCCTCGCATACACTGGTCGGAGCTTACCATGACTCAGACGTATCAACGCCATGCAATCCTTACCATTAACGCCCCTATCCCCCGTTCCCACCAACTAAGCCATGAAATCTATCACCACCCAACCGAGCGAGAAGTGGCCGAACTCCATTCCAGATTTTTTGGTAACGTTGACCTTTGGAGGACCCCAAAGTCCTATAGCTCAGGATAGGAAAGTTTGGGCCAGTTTAGACGTTTACGTTAAACAGCTAAAACTGCTGCTGACGAGCGGTCTCACTTGTGGACTTGCTCTGCACGACTGAGAGAGAGAAAGAGACTCGAACGAGGCGCGGGACTTTTTTCGCCAGGCACATCAGTGCCACAACAGTATTTTTTTGGATTATTACGGAGGGGCCCAGGCTTGGGGAGCCTTTGGCCCCGAATCGCTCGGGGGGACCCTCTCGGATTGCCACCTCCACACTTCCGCACGAAGAGGAAAAGGGGAAGCGTCTGTGGTCGTCCTAGGGTTCCGTTGTGCTCGTGTTTGCTGACATAAAGTCATGACAGGCCGTGGAGGACAACAGTCCGGGGTCTTTACTCGCCTGAGCCTTGTGACCGGCAGGTGGCAGCAGGAACAGCGCTATGCAACTAGAACTTGCTGATTCGTTTTGCTTTATAATGAAAATGCATGACAGCGGGCAGTGGTCGTCGAAGTGCAGAGAGGCAGTGGACACGATGATTATGCCCTTGAAGCTCTTCCTGGCGAATCTTTCCAGTGGCAAGGAGAGATTCAAGACATGTGGGTTAATTGCTTTCTGCATCCTTCTGCTGCATAATGGGATCAGGCTGACATTCGAGGCAAGCTGCTGTTGTTGCTAGGACCAGCTTGTTTATTTATGCACGTCGTTCTCAATGCTGCAGGCTTGGGTGGACATTGTCATTTGGGCATGGCCCTTTCCCAAGACGTATGTTCAAAGTTTCATGATGCTTGAGTCCTCGACGGACCATGAGGCATCTGCGCTGCTGTTGCAGGCTCGTTCTTGTAACGCGTATCAAGATCAATTGTTCCACTCTTCTGCCCCAGCTGTCCAGCATCTTGTTTATCTGAGGGTTATTATTGAGAGGCACATCAGGAGCTGCAGAACAATGACGTGGCCACCAAGGTCATGAGTTTAAAAGATCGTGACGGATTGCAAGCGCGCTCTCAGCTTGCAGGTAGCTTGGCTGGTGGGTCTTGCAAATCAGTTGCTGGCCCCACTCGCCCAGGTCGCGAGAGTTGTGACAGTTTCATTGCGAGAAAGTTCAGCGGTTTGGAGGCTAACGTGAGCGTTCCAGTTGGAGTTTGGCCGGTGGAGGCTTCCGACGTGGCACATGGTTGTTCTTCCGGGTCCCTGCGACATACATGCTGTCTCCTCTCCCAGGAGCTGAGTGCAATGGTCAGCGGGCTGATGGAGCGCGCCAACCAAGAACAAAGTGCTTGGCTTCTCGTAGCTGCAGATACCTGGCGGCAGGCGGCCTCGCCCTTCGGTATACGTATTCCTATCGGTGCTGTCTTGGTTTCTCCTCAAGCTCGGAATGTATGCACTGGACAATGCTGGACAAGACTGCCACAACCCAAACATGTGCAGACAAGCTTCAAAGAGCACAAATTGGAGACGGGATCGCAGTAGCACTATGTAGCATGATCGAAGCTTTTACTTGCAATGGGCGGTGAGCATCTAAGTTAGTTCCTGTTAAGTAAACGAGGGATGTGGATTTGCTGCTCTATGAGGCCAGAAGTGGGAAGTTGTGGGTGGTGGTGACAAGGGCGGCATCGTTGTTCGTGCCACGGTCTCAAGCTCTTGTATTGTGGGACTTGCCCTCAGTTTCTTGATTCTGCTGCCCACAAGAAACCGCAGGATTGAGGGCTAGCCCCGACGTCCTCAACTGACATCTCAATTAGACGACCTAGACTGAGGCAGTACTGAGGCGCTGAGGCATCACTGCACCCAAAGGCTCACTTTGTGCTGGAGTCTCCGGGCAAGAAATGCCCCGGAGTCGCTTAGCTTCAGGAGGTGGCAGATGTGGCAGCCTGATGTGTTTTTACGTCGGCTGGCAGAGGCATTCTTCAGTAGCGTATGGGGTTTAGAATCCGAAGCCTTGCTGTACCGGGAAACATGAAAATAAGCTTGGAAGTCCCAGACGCTCCTCTCCACACAGAATGAAATCAGACGTGTTGCCCATCTGTGTGAGAAGCAAAAAATCAATCTCCTAACAGTTGCAAGCCGAAGTTCTGTAGAAATAAAGCGTCTGAAGCCCTCTCAATTTCCTAATTTGGACGGTGCCAGCCTTGCTTGAGAGGCGAGGGCTAGGCCTTAGCTCGCAGCTCTGTTCTGTTTTGTTCTGAGTCCCGAGGCCGGTCGGCATTTGGGCTCTGCCGAGCATCCTTCCAAGCTTGAGAAGAACTCGCTCGTGGAGGACCCGCTCCCATCCGCTCCCGCTGAGGGAAGTGTTTTCAGCTCATCTCCAGGAGTTGGCACGGGCTGGCGATCGTCTGAAGTACAGATTGCTGAGGGGCAAAGGACCCGAGGAGTCCCCTGCACATGCAAGCCCATGGAAGACAGTGGACCAACTCCTGAGTGCAAGGAGGGATGGGTGAGCGTGCGACTGAAGGAGAAGGAAGGGCAAGCTTGGTAGGTTGACAGAATTGTCGAAGAGGCAGTCCATGAATGCCTGTCATCTTTAAGCATGCAGGTGTTATTGGAACCAGTTGATGAGGTACGCTCGCCTCGTGCTGCACAGCCGTTATGCCGTTATGTCCCATCAGATGCACAGCCTGAGGCTGCTACGGGCCCGTCTCGGGCTGCAGACCGCGTGCAGGCCTGGGCATGGGCTGGGGCCAGCCATGGCCAGCCATGGCCAGCCATTTTGTGGATGTGCTAGTCTGGAGCTAGTCTGGGACTCTGATAAACAGGCTCATGCATTGCAAGGTCGTGTGTTACGTACGCCGCACCAGAAGGCGTTTACCAACACGAGAGTGTCAAGAACGCATTCTGAATCTCATGTCGGCGGGCCGTCAATTTTTGAAGGACAGTCGTTTGTCAGTCTCTGTCCAAAACCCACAAGCACGTCATGTCACTCGAGATAGACACATTGTCCAACTGGTGCGTGCATGGGTTTTGGGGTTCCCCCACCGACCATTCGTCCTCGGCCTGAATAATAAGTTACCCGTGACCCCTGCACCTTGGTTCTGTAGATTTGGGGGCTTGGGTTGGCTTGTGGTCCTGAGGTTTTGGTTCTGGGTGGTTCTAACTTGCCGTCCGGGAGTGTAATATAGATATATAAAACAAAGAAACAGTTACACCATTTAAGAAAGATAAATATGTAAGAACATAAATATACAAAAAAACATTGGTACAAGTACAATGCAGGAGGATGAATGTTATACATGCAGGTCCAAATATAAATGCAATTAGAACATAAATAGGGAGATGAACATAAATTTAGATTCAAATGCAATTAGAAATAGATTGATGGATAGGTAGGTAAGTAAATAGATGATATACAAGTAAAACACACAAGTACATATGTACATCCTCCACACATGACGTGTGAGCAATGTGTGCAGCAAGGGGGGGCTGTATATGCTTTATCCATGCAAGCTTGTTTTGCAGAATGTGCCATCCATAGGACAAGTTTCGATCCTTTCAGAACTTGACACATGTGTTGCAGCTCGCTGAAACGAGCACCATGCCACTTCTAAATCCACATGCATCCTTTCACTCCCGGTGTTTCCCCAACCCGTCCTGCCGGATGCCATGTCATGAGGAGATAAAATTCACTGTCCACATGCTTCCTGTTTCCTTTGAATCCTTTCAAAACTTGTCATGCGACCGTGGGGGTCACAAGCCTTAAAAACAGTTTCCCAAAAAATAAACATCTGTGTAAATCGTTGACCATTGTGTTTCTTTTCCCTGCACTTTTGATCGTGCACACTCAGCATTGGCAGCCCCAGTACCCTCACCACCCAAAAGCTAATCGAGCTTTTTTTTGAGAAATAAACAGTATTAGTGATAGTCTTAGTAATAATGGTAATAACAGCATAGTATCGACAATAATGATAGCAATAGTAATAGAAAAAGTAACAGTAGTAGTAACAATAATTACATTAATAGTAAAGAAAAGTAATAGCTAGTAATATTAGTACTAATTAGTACTTATTGTATATTTGCGAGAAAAAGTGAAAACACGAAAAGCGCGAAACACACGAAACATGCGAACAACGCAACAAGCAGCAGTAGTAGCTATAATAGTAACAGCAGTACAGTAATAGTAATCGTAATATGAGTATTACGAGTAACAATAATAGTAATAGTAATCCATAGTAGTAGCAACAGTAATAGTAGTAGTAGTAGTA
>CAJNJA010017391.1:0-10976 GCA_905231915.1 Symbiodinium necroappetens
CCTCCTCCTCCTCCACCAGTAGTAGTAGTAGTAGTAGTAGTAGCAGTAGCAGTAGCAGTAGCAGTAGCAGTAGCAGTAGCAGTAGTAGTAGTAGTAGCAGTAGCAGTAGCAGTAGCAGTAGCAGTAGCAGTACTACTACTACTACTACTACTACTACTAGTAATACATAGTAGCAGCCCTAAACCCTAAACCCTAAACCCTGAACAGTAGTAGAAACTAGTTGGTCCTGGTAATACCAAACCTGTGTATCCCCACACGAACAGCTACAACAATAAGAATGGCTTCAACATATAGCAGCAATTAGCAACAGTCCTAAATCCCAAAGCCCTAGACCCTATAAACCCTGAAGCCCAAACCCACACTGAATCCTAAACTCCAAAGCTCACTCTGCACACAAAGCCCGAACCACCAGACTCCAAGAACCCAAATCTCCCAAGGCGTAGAGTTTAGGATTTAGGATTTAGTGTTTAGGATTTAGGGTTGATAGGGTTGATAGGGTTAAGAAATGCATGCTCAGCGGGGCATCTGCCGGTCGTGCCACGGACGGAGGGACTGGCGCTTCAGCGATGGAGGACCGTGCAACCGACCGAAGGCTACCAAGAGCCGAGGGCATTCTCTTGCATATTATATATATACATATATCATATATATATATATATCACACGTGTGTGTGTGTGTATCATATATATATATATATTTATATCTTTTATATACATATCATATATATATATATATAGAGTAGACACATATACATATACATATACATATACATATACAAATACAACAAACATATACGTATACATATATTTCTCTATATACATACATAAATTGTATAAGGATGTTCGTAGCGATGTGTTGGGCTGCTTTCACATGTTTGGCGAGTGTCTATTACATCATATGTTTTTTCTTCAATCGAAGACTACACCCAGACGCACATGTCAAAGTGCACACAGATACTGCCGCTGAAAGCAGTCTTGTCCACCCTAACACCCGTATGACTTCAAGTATGCAAATAGTAGATACTTTGACAAACATCTGAAAAATACCTACCTCGGGCCATTTTCTTCAGCGACATATACGGCCTCGTCCATCCCTAAACCCTAATCCCTAAAACCCTAAAATCCTAAACCCCAATCCCTAAACCCTAAAACGCTAAACCCCTAAAACCCGAAACCCTAAAACCCTAAACCCTAAACCCTCAAACCCTAAACACCCTAAAACCCTAAACCCCAAAAACCCTTAGGGTTTAGGGTTCAAGGTTTTAGGGCTGACGGTTTCGAGTTTCCAGCACTTCGGGTTTAGGGTTTACCTGTGGTGCAGAAACCCCAACAGCCAATCACTGTACCATTTAATGGGTTTAGGGTTTAGGGTTTAGGGGTAGTTGTACAAACTTCGGCCCACACAACAAGCCCCTGTAGTACCCTTACTTGGAGGCCCAGGGGACTTAGTAAGTCGGATATAGGGTAACTCCGTTTAGGGTACTTATAACTCTACTTATAACCCACTTACTAAGTCCCCTGGGCCTCCAAGTAGCCCGTAACCGTACCCCAAACCCTAATTTAGAGCCGCAAGCACCAGCACCTTCGGTAATGGTGCCAAGCCTTTCGCCCTAAATTTGCTATGTCCAATGCCTTAGGGAAACCTTTTAGAAACCCGAACACCCTCAGACCCCACCAAATCTCACAAGCACAGGGTAGAGATCAAGCCCTGCAAACTCCCAGCAACACCTGCATCAAGCCGTCATAAGACTTACAAACTGATACAACCCCCTAAACCCTAAACCCTATACTTTCCTAAACCCTATAACACCCTATAATACCTATATAATACCTATATAAAACCTATATAATACTTATATAATACCCTACAATACCCTACAATACCCTAAGCCCGAGACCCTTAAAAAAAAAAAAACCTTAAACCTCTAAACCCCTAAACCCTAAACCCCCTCAACCCTAAACCCTCCTAAGCCCCAAAAACCCTTAAACCCCAGGCCTAAACTCCCAGGAACCCCCCGTGGCCAAAGCCCTCGGCTGCAGCCTGGAACTCGGCTCGCACCATCGTCACCCATGGAAAGTGAATTGCATGGAGATCTCCGGGTTAAAGGGTTTAGGAGTTTAGGGTTTAGGGTTTAGGGTTTAGGAGTGAATTGCATGGGGATCCCCGGGATTAAGCTTGCCTTGGAGCAACCAAGGACTAGGGTGTTTCGGGTTTTGGGTTTGGGGGTTTGGGGCTTTTGTAGGGTTTAGGGTTTAGGGTATTACTGGGTATAGGGTACTATAGGGTTTAGGGTATTATAGGGTGTTATAGGCTATAGGGTTTAAGGGTTTAGGAGTTCAGGGGTTTGGGGTTCAAGGGTTTAGAGGTTTAGGGCCCTAAACCCTCAAAACTTAAACGCTAATTAAACCCTAAGCCCTAAACCCTAAACCCTCAAAACTTAAACGCTAATTAAACCCTAAACCCTAAACCCTATTTAGGGTTTAGGGGTTTTGGAGCTCACGAGGTTGCCGGGCTTCACAGGCGCTCCGTGTCTGGCTTTTCTCCGCGTCTGGTTGAGGGATCTAGGGTTTAGGGTTTAGGGTTTAGGGTTTAGGGTCCAGGGGGGGGAGGGTTGGCATTGATGCACTATACTCAAAGGCTTTTTTAGTAGTTCCTTTTTGTGATTACCTTATAGGATTCCAAATATGAACCACAAAACGGAACTACTTAGGAGCCTTTGGCACCTGATGCCCTACCTGCTTGGGCACTTGGACCCCTACAGTTTAGGAGTCAATGGTCGATGATGTAGGGCTCATGACTTCAGAGGTCTCGATTTCGACAGGTGTCTCCTTTGGGAAAGATGTGAGAGTTTAGCGTTTATTTTCAAATTTAGAAGGGGAGCTCCATGAAAATTCCGAGATTGTGGCGTAAGTTGCATAAGAGGATTCTGCTGCACAGTAACGCATCCACTGGCGCCTCGAGCACGGTACCTAGCCAGAGTATACTTGGGCTCTAAAGTTCCTATATATGGGGGGGTTCCGAAAGTAGGGGACCCAAAGATAGCACCCTAAATAGTAGGATCCTTCTTTTCAGGACCCCCAAAATAAGGTACCCCCCTTATTTTCGGAAACGCCCATAGGGGAACCCTTAAAGGAACCCTTAGAGACCCCTTAAAGGAACCCTTAAAGGAACCCTTATAGACCCCTTAAAGGAACCCTTAAAGGAACCCTTAAAAGAACCCTTAAAGGAACCCTTGTAGACCCCATAAGGGGAACCCCTTGAAGGCCTAAGAGTTTGGGAAATCTGCTCTAAGGCCTCAGGGTGGGCTGTAGACACTTTAAGATTCTATCCAGGTACACATGCAATATATATATATATATGTTCTGAAGGGTGTTTAGGATTTGGGGCCCTAAACCCGAAACCGCAAGGGGTTTAGGTCTTAGTTTCGCCGGCTGCCTGCCCACATCACATATACTTTCCCTTGCCTTACTTCCCATATGGGTAGTTCTGTAAATTAGGTTTTTTGTACGGCACCCTTTAAAAAAAAAGGACCCTAACAGGCACCAAAAAAAAAACATAGAACCCTTCTAGTAGCCATATAGAAACTCCTGTAAGGATCCTAACATGGACCCTTATGTAGAGAACCACCCACACGGTTCTTGTATGGGCCACAAGCTGAACCAGGAAATCATTAGCCATCAACTCAAACAAGGCGTATATAAACACCCACAGCACAAATCGACACCTTACATCCCAAACCCAATAACCTAGAAGGCGAATAGTTAGTATGAAGAGAACGCAAAAACCCGATTCTAATTATTGATTCTAGCAACCCTTTAAACCCTAAACCCTAAACCCCCTGTATATATTTACGATCTTTTACAACCATAAGTGGAGATCAAACGCCTCTGGTCTGCAACAGTCCAAAATTCTGAAACGTCCCAAGGGCTTAGGGTTTAGGCTTTAAAAGATTAGGGTTTAGGGTTTAAGGGTTTAGGGTTTAGGGTTTAAGGGTTCAGGGTTTAGGGTTTAGGGCTTAGGGTTTAGGCTTTAAGGGGTCCTGCAGTTAAAAGAGTTTAGGTATACTCATGGCGAATAGTAACCCAAGGGTCACGGGTAGAATCCCTGTAAAGCCCGTGGATAGCCACCAGAAATTATGTGGGGACACCCTAAACCCTCAACCCTAATCTCAAAACCACTAAACCCAAAACTCCTAAACCCTAAACTCCTAAACCCTAAACCCCTAAACCCCCAAGCCCAAAACCCGAAACCCGAAACCCCAAAACCCCTAAACCCTACACCCCAGTCCTTGGTTGCTCAAAGGCGAGCTTCCTTTGAGTTGGAGGTTTCCGCTCTATGGCTTGAGGCATAGAGATTTTCAGGGTGTATGGTTTTAGGGTTTAGGGTGTAGGGGTTGAGGGCTTAGGGTTTAGGGGTTTAGGGTTTAGAAGTTTAGGGATAGAGATTTTCAGGGTTTGGAGTTGTACACGGGCTTGGGTTTAGGCTGTACAGCTTTTGGGTTGCCCTTGAACCCGGTGGCGTAAAGAACCCTAAAACCCTAAACCCTAAAAGGTCGTGGGGGCTTAGACATCTTAAGTCGCAGCTCGGCTGTGAGCAGAATCCGGTGGCCCCAGCCCAGTGGGGACTTCCGCCGCATCGGCTGAAAGCACTTCCTCTTTCTATCTTGACATTTCAGGGTTTGGGGTTTCGGGTTTAGGCACTTCCTGTCTCCATCTTCAAGTTGTAGATTAAAGGAGGGTAGTTTAGTGTTAAGCAGAGCCTAAACGCTAAACCCTAAATCCTGAGTCCTAAACCCTATATCCTTAAACCCTACAAGCCCTCATCGAGCAGAAAGCCGCACCCATTAGTCGGGCACTGCAACGCCGAACTCCTGGCGGATAGCCCACCGAGCAGCAAGACGTGGTGGCCTTGATAATAAGGGTTTTGGGCTCCTTTATAGTATATAATGATATGAAGGAACCCTACGGAACAGTGTTGGTAATTATTTAGGCTGCTATATATTACGTGGTGGCCCAATCATTCGGGTTGTCGCGAGTTTCGTTGCTGAGCTTCTTGACGAACTTAGCTATGCCCTGCTCTAGTATAACCAGTAACTGCGTTAGAAGCAATTCATGTGACCCCAAACCCTCCAACATAGTAGGTTATGACCCCTACATTAGAGGGTAGAGCCCTTAGTGGTAGAATGTAGGGTTTCGATCATAGGAATGACGATTCTGATCTAGGGACGTATCCCACATAACAGTACATAATAGGACCCTTTGGGTTCAGGAATATTACTCCATGCAGGGCTTTTGGAAACCTGAATGGGTGGACGGAAACGGGATTAGCCCAGGCACCCTACTTGGAGGATCTTGGGACTTAGTAAGTAGGGTTGTAAGTACCTTAATTGGGGTTATAAGTAATTACAACTATAGTTACCTTATTTATAACCTCAGTTACTAAGTCCCATGATCCTTTAAGTACAGAAGAAGAGCAACAACTCTCCGGTAGACCCTGTCTCCAAAATGGAGCCTGCCCTATACACGCGGAGCATCCCCTACATCCTATAACCTTCCTAAAACCCTCAGTTCTAAGCCGTAAGCCCTGTAAGCCCCTAAACCCTTGAATCATGCGCCATACTTGCAGAATCAGCGAAATCGTTGAGTAGCGTACAATTCGGGGCCCAGGGAGCTTACAACCTTAATCTCCATAAAACCCCATGAGAACTACACAGGGTTCATAAGGTTTAGGGTTTAGGACGGAAGTATGTAGGGACATCGGGGTCAAGGGTAGTGGTTTAGGGCTTGGTCTTTTTTTGTTGGCTTCGGAGTTTGCGGCAGAGTTTCTATTGCTCGCACCCGTGTTTCAACGCCCAAGACGAGTCGGTGTATTGATACCATACTGGTAACGGTACTTGACACCCCAATGGTCCTCTAAGAAGACCTACAACAAGTAAACAAATGATTGTCTGATCAGCTCATACATACCCTGAGCTTCTTACAAAGCCACCACGTGGTGTGGGACACCCTGCACCTGCACGCGGCCCTTTGTTGACCGCGCTGTGCGAAGCATAGCTTCCCCAGAGGTCCGAATGATGCTGGCGTACTGCTATATGTGGGTTTAGGTTTAGGGTCGCCAGTTGGGAAACTACCATTTAAGCTGTAAGGAATTGTAGGGAAACGGTGTTCAGGACGAGGCCGCTTGTCTGGAGAGGTCAAGGTATAGAGTTCAGGGGTTAGGGCCTGGTGCAACCCCCTAAAGAATATTTGGGGTTTAGGGTTTAGGAGTTTAGGGGTTTAGGGGTTTAGTGTATAGGGGTTTAGGGTTTAGGGTGTTAGGGTTTAGCCTGGCATAGCATTCAAAAGGAACGAGTTTGCAGCCGCAGGAAACCATCTGATCATTTGGAGGGCCTCTGGGTGCCCAGCACCTACCTGGCGACCTGGATTCAAGGGTAAATGTTGCCTTAAGGAGCTAGACTCAAGGGTAAATGTTGCCTCAAGGCTCTAAGGACTCACATTTTAAGGCTTTTGGGCCCAAAGGCCATACTAGATGAGGCTTTTGGGCTATTTCGAGCCTTGGGGTTAAGGTTTTTGGTCTTAGCAGGTTCACTAGCAGCCGCAATTAGGATTACAACATACCACAGCTTGGACCTCCGATAAACCCTCACAGCGTAAGCCCAAGCGCTAAGTCCTCCCAACATCAGTCGATCCGGCTGCTTTAACAGATCCTTTAAGGGTTCTATCAGGGGTCAGGGTTGAGGATTGAGGGTTTAGGGTTTCTGAAGACTTGAAAGAGCAGGGGGCTTAGTAAGTGGGTTTTAAGTTGGGGTGAAGTACCACAATTCCGACCCTAGCCCCTGAACCCTAAACCCTTAATTCCTAAACCCTATAAATATAAGGGTTGTCCCTTTCCTTATTATGGGTAATGCAAGTTTTATACCATCAACCGTAGTATATACATGAGCCCCCAAAGTACCTATGTAGGGACTACTTTAAGACCAAAGTATATCTACTATAGGAGTACATGTACCCCTCCTGATTATGGGTAATGCAGGTTTTTATATCATCAACCATATCTCACCTACTCAGTCCTCTGAGCTTTAAGTAAAGCTCCGATGGTTCTAGACTTGGCTCAAGGCCCAAGCCCTAACCCTAAGGGTCCTTGTGCCCAAATGGTCATGTGTGTGTGTGTATATATATATACATATATGTATATATGTATATGTATATATGTATATGTATATACGTATATGTATATATGTATATGTATATGTATATATATATATGTGTGTGTATATATATATATATATATGTATACACCAAAGTGCCAAAGTACCTACAAAGGGACTACTTCAAGGCCGAAGTATACATTATATTGGTACATGGACCCTTTGGGTAAACCCATAGGGGGCTTTAGGGCTAAAACTTCGGACGATACGAACTATATACGGCTTTTGGGCTATGTTGAGCCTTACAATAGAATCCACCGTACCCTGTAGATGTAACACTCTGCAAGGCTTCGCCGCTGCAGTGAATCTCGAGGTCTGAGTCGGTTTGAGGCTACGGATGTAGAACGTTATTATGCGATGTCAAATGCAGCTTAGGGCTTAGGGCGTTTAGGGGTTTAGGGTCTTCGGGGCTTCAGGGCTCTGAACCCTAAACCCTAAACTTTAGGGCCCGAGCCGGGAACAGACTCCGAGATCCAGGTATGCCAAACAAGTCCCCAAACTAGGCTGACCGCGCCGGTAGAGTTGCCAACGCCCTCAGCATGAAGAGCCTTGCGCACAACCCTAAACCCTAAACCCCAAAGCCCTCAACCCCCAAACCCTAAACCGTAATGCAAAGAGCCCAGGGGATTCACTACACTTTCGTGGTTCCATGAGATCGAACCGAAAGCCGCGCACAAAAGAGGGTTTAGGGCTTTGGGGTTCTAGGGTTTAGGATATTTGTTTAAGGGTTTAGGGTTTTAGGGCTTTAAGGCTTTAGGGTTTTTAGGGCTTTAGGGTTTTAAGGTTTAGGGTTTTTGTTTAGGGGTTTATAGGGTTTAGGGTTTAGGGTTTAAGGTTTAGGGTTTGGGGAGGATCTGTGTGGGGAATTCAATCAAGCATCATGACATCATGGGCGTCTTACTCGACAAGTGGTCTCTAATTGATTCAAAGCGGGGCCGGTTTAGGTTATTAGGGCTTAGGGATTAGAGTTTAGGGTGTACCCTTACTACAGCAGCTACCAATATAAAACCTTCACATGCATTGGCGCATAAGTCTCTTGGGGCTTGGTGTGAGCTTGAACACTGCACAAGACTCTACCCTAAACCCGAAATTCTAAACCCACTAAAACCCTAAACCCTAAAACCCTAAAGCCCCAAAAACCTAAAGCCTAAAACCCAAAAGCCCTAAAACCATGTAAACCCCAAAGCCCTAAAGGCCTAAAGCCCTAAACCCTAAAAACCCTAAAGCCCTAAAAGCCCTAAACAATGAAACCCTAAAGCCCTAAAGCCGTAAATCATCCCGTAACCCTAAACTCCAATCTGCCGAGCGATTCCTATAGGCGGCCTAAGCCCCTGAAGCACGCCAAGAGCAGGTTTCAGTAAGGGTTCTATAAAGGGTACTACTTGGAGGGTCGGGGGACTTAGTAAGTAGGTAGTAAGTAGATTTATAAGCAACCTAAAAGGGACTCTAATTGGGGTTATGATACTTATAACTCTGCAAAAACTACTTACTAAGTCCCCCAACCCTCCAAGTATAAGGGCTGTGCAAGGTTTCAGTAGCTCTAGGGCTCGAAGGACTCATATTATGAGGCTTTTGGGCCCAAAGACCATACTTGTCTAAGGCTTTTGGGGCTATTTTGAGCCTTAGGGTTTACAATCCAAGCCTCAACTAGAGACTGAACCTATCGGTTTAGGGTTCAGGGTTTGGGGCTTTAGGGTTTAGGGCTTTAGGGTTTAGGGCTTTAGGGTTTTAGGCCTTCAGGGTTTTAGGGTTTAGGGTTTACGCTTATACTCTCTCTCTGTCTCGCCATAGACCTTGTAATCTCCTCGTCCTAAAGACCGTGCCAAAAGACAAGTACTTGCCAAATCCTTGAAGACCTGCAGAGCACTTTACGGTGAATGCCGAAAGCCAAAACCTCAAACCCCAAACACCAAGCCTTCGAACCCATTACCCCATACCTGAACGGTTTCGGGTTTCGGAATAGAAAAGGTTTAGGGTTTAGGGCTTACGGGGTAAAGTTTCGGGTCAAGGAATAGAAAAAATATTGACCCCTTTCCCTCCCAGCTTGCGAACCCTCGCTCGTCCAATGTTGGCAATGAAGACCCTGCTCTCATCACAGCCTGCAGCGCCAGAACGCTCAAGGGGTCAGAAATACCAACCCTAAACCCTAACCCTAAGGCTCAAAATAGCCCAAAAACCTTATATGGTATGGTCTTTAGGCCCAAGAGCCTCATGATATGAGTCCTTTTAGAGCCTTAGGGTAAACCTCACAACTGGGGTTTCGGGTCCGAGATACCCTGACAATGAGGATTTTGGGTGGAGGGTTATGGTGTAAGGTTAAGGGTCCGGAGTCCGAACGACTGTTGATGATATAAATCCTGCCCCAAGGGTCCATGTACCCAAATAGATATTCTTAGGTCAAGTTGTCCCTATATGGGTACTTCAGGGTCAAAGCATACTCATATGGATACATGAACCCTTAGGGCTGCATTACCTTAAGCACCCTAAACTATTGGAATTATGGTACAATGCTTATTAGGGGTAATGCCGGTAATGCAGGATTTATATCATCACGCGTACCTCACACTTACGGGTCGTACGAGGGCTTTAATGCGAGTTTTTCTTAGTTTTACCGTGGATCTAAGGGTCCAGCATGCCTGATCAGTAGGCATCGGGGTTAGGGCTAGTACTGTTGTAGCTTAGCATGCTGGACCTTACTCAAGCTCTAAACCCGAAACCCCAAACCCCAAAACTCCAAACCCCAAACCCTAAACCCTAAACCCCGAACCCTAAACCCAAACCCCCCCCTAAACCCAAACCCCTAAACCCCTAAACTCTAAACCCCTAAGCCCTAAACCCTTAACCCCTAAACTCCCAAACCCTAAACCCTAACCCCTAAACCCCTAAACCCTAAACCCCTGAGCCCTAAACCCTGAACCCCGAAACCCCTAAACCCTAAACCCTAAACCCTAGCCTGGACCCATAACCCCAAGCTCTACAGCCGAGGCTCTAAACTCAACCCTGAACCTTAACCCCTACCTTAACTTAACCCCAAATAACCTACGTACTTGCTTACCCTAAGGCTCAAAATGGCCCAAAAGTCTTATATATAGTATGGTCTTTGGGCCCAAAAGCCATAAAAATATGAGTCCTTAGATCCTTAGGGTTAGGAACCTTTAAAAAAACCATAATCCGGAACCCTAAAAAGGTAGCTTCTCTAGGCATCGGGTAATCTCAAAGCTCCGAATCTCTCAGCTATACGTATCATAACGCCAATCAGGAATCCCTTTTCATTATGCTACCCCTTCCTGGGCCGCATCATCCATTTCTCGTCTCCTGTCATCAGCCAGGCGCTGCGACTGTCCTTCCAGAACCTTCAAGCGCGCATCGTGTCGATAAAAAGTTTCACGG
This sequence comes from Symbiodinium necroappetens, assembly GCA_905231915.1. Taxonomy (NCBI): domain Eukaryota; class Dinophyceae; order Suessiales; family Symbiodiniaceae; genus Symbiodinium; species Symbiodinium necroappetens. Next base: position 10,598 of record CAJNJA010017391.1, read on the forward strand.
TTGGACTGACGAGTTGCCTGCAAAGCCGTCTGCAGCACATCAGTCCTCTTCTCTAAAGCTTCCAAACGGATAGTGTGATCCGGCATTTCAGCAGCCATGCTCGACAAGGCTTCGGGTTGCGAGCTTAGAATTTGCAGCATGAGCCGTCCAACCCGGATGATTCTGCAATGCTACGAACAACATCCAACTGGAACCCTTGCATCCCTGAAACTCTGGTAGCCCTTACAGCAACCACAAATGGTATCCCTGTAAGGACTCCTTAGCATGATGGCGCGTCAAGGAGCCCTTATGGTAAACTGCAATGCAAGTAGCCTCGAAAACCGTAAACCCTAAACTCTGAAGAATTCAACTGAACTCTTATAAGAACCCCCCCCCCCCC
>CAJNJA010017392.1:952-10976 GCA_905231915.1 Symbiodinium necroappetens
ATTTTCGGGCCGGCACATGCCAACCAGCTTGTTGCAGCCTCCTAGTGGGCCAGGGACATATTTTCTACCAGTGATGTGTTCGGCCTAGTCGAGGCAACCCACCGTCTTTCCTAAATGCTGGCAATTGGTGCGAATTCCACTAGCAAAAGAGGCAGAAAACTGGGTGTCATGTGCGGGCCCGAAAATGCTGATACATCCCACAACACTATCCTAACCGGGCGGCGCAAGAGTGTGCGCAACTGCAACATTTACTACGGCTCGCAGTGCAGACATGTAACTTGTCAGAAAGTGCAACTGCGCAGATGCACTCGTAATGAAACAACTTCTTGCCAGTCACTCTACGCCAAAGTCGCCATGCCAAATTGCTGCTGGAAACTAGTACTGAATCCGATCTTGCAGGGCCGCGACAGCACAAGCATTTTAAACGCGCTGGACAAAAGACCGCCAGGGGCGAAGGGCGGGGCCCTCAGCCCGCCACCTTACGCGATCACGCAATGCCATGGGGCGCCTCCCCTCCTCCCCACCTTAACTATTTCTAAACGATAAAAGAAAGACATGCACGTTTTGACAACCTGCGCGAGCTCCACGTTCGTGACTGCTTGGCTGATCGAGGCTTCCGCGCCTGGGAGACCCGTCGGAGTCATCTTGCAGGACCCTCTTCTTGGAATGCTGCTTGGGAGCCTCAACTTCAGCCGTTGCAATGCCGGCGAAAGTGCGGTTTCTGTCCAAGCTTCGATGTAACGCCTGGCAAAATTCATGAGCGCTTCCGCCTCGTTCTCTGTCAACCTGTTGTGAAACGGGCCACACTGTTCTAAAGGGATCGGAAGCACGCAGACACAACCGGTCTTCAGCTTTCCATCTTCAGCTGTGGAGCTTCTCCTTCTTGGTCTCGAGGCCAAGAGCCACCCGGATATCTACAGGTACCGGCGGTGGTGCCGAGCGAATGGCACGCAATGCTCGATAGTAGAGCTCCGTGTTCTCCTTTTCGAAGTTCGGGCCAACTTACAAGACAGTGGTTGCTTGGGCACAGCCTAGAATTGGGCTAGAAAAAAATCTGTTTGAGACCACCAGTCATCCGTAAACTCCCCCCGAGCTGGAAGCAGCATTGAACAGAATCTGAAAAATCAGCGTAGTGTGCAACAAAACCAAACTTCAGAGGCTGCTTCGTGCCCTCAGGCCACACGCGAGTCAATAAAGAGAGCGAGGCAATTGAAGCACTCCTCAATCCTGGGCTCAGCACCGGTACCAGCCACATGTCTATGCACAGCGATCTGTCCACATCCGGACATGCAAGCGCGTGTGACAACAACTTCGGACATGTGCATAGTGCAGGAGAAACTGATCTGAAACGCTTGACTTGTGCTGTTGTGCTGCTGTCGGCGCAAGTCGACTACCTGCAATGTGCAGAATATCTGCACTCCGACAGACGCCAACACCATCAACATCAGGGAATCTCAACATTTGCTGGAACCGTCCAGCCACCATGTCCGCCAAGAAATTGCAACGCTGTTCCAGCATCTCCATCCGCCTGTCCAAGATCGTCAAGAGCATTCTGTAACTGCCAGTAGTTTTCAACCACTTGCTTAACAGCTACACATGTATACACATACTTGCACCGTCACTGCTTGATACAATGTCAAGAATCTTGATAGGATCAGCTTAACAATTGGATTGGAGTAGACTATTGATATGTGTACACGTACGCCCATCAATCTCCGTGTAGAGGCCCTTCAGCCGACACGACCTCCTCAGTTCTTCATTCCAGCAAAGGCACTTCATGAGACTGTCGGACCATAGTGCGAGCTTGGTATAGTCCTTTGGGTTGATGTCCTCGCTAGGCGGTATCTGCCATAACTGCACATGGATGAATATACCACGTAGAAATAAATACGACTTGTTTGAACAGGCACAGAAGAGAGCATGTGAAAGGTGGAGAGAGGCACAGAGGTAGTGGGCAGGGACAGGTAGAGGGAGGGAGAGGGTGAAGAGAGACAGGGCAAACATACAGACGGAGGCACAGAGACAAACGGACAGCAGACTAGTTTGGATGGCAGTGTCGATGTCAGAACTCCTGCTGCACCAATCTTGGCAATAACGGGAGAATCCATTGGCAAATTAGTACGTGAACATGCAGACTATCATTCGAAAAACGTGTGCAAAGATGGGCAAGGAACAGAGCAAATCCTCCAGGTTGCCCGGAATGTTTACATACATGTCGCCACATGTGCATGCCGGCGTCATGCGACACACACAAATGCAAAGGTACATCAAGAATTTTGAGGTTAGATCATGAGAATGCACAACACCGAAGATCTTACTGCAACAGTTCACTCATTATTGAAATCGTGCCAGCCACGGCAAGTGCACGTACCAACTACCAACTACTGCACCGTAACTGTGACTTGTCCACAGCTCTTCTTCGTTTTCTGTCGAACATGCGGCCAACATGCGCGTAGATGTTAGCTTCTAGTTTGATTTGGCGGTGCAGTCTCGGTTCCATTGTGATAACGTGAGGTGCTGCTTTCAGCTGCAGCACTAGCTCACTGGGGCTCATCACAGCCTTGTCGTGGCATTGCTGAGCGACAGAAGGCTTCGGTGTGCTGACTGTTCTTGTCTTGGGTAAGATCTTGCAAAAGTGTGCGACTGCGCATGCTCGGAGCGCCCGGTTCATCTTGAGGGCTGTAAGTCTGCAACGATGTGCAACAAGTGAAGTCCGGGGCCACTGATGCTGACAATTCTGCGACTGGGTTTTGCAAACAGGTGGCAATGGGCATCTCTTACACGTGTCCAGTGCGTATTGGTGTGTCATTGTTCAGCAGCTTTTACCTGCGAGCTCTGTTGTTCCGGCTTGTGCCAAAGTTCGGTGGATGGGCGACCGCGTAAGGAAGTTCGGGTAGTGGTAGTGCTGCAGAACTTGTAAATGTTGCATGTCTGTGTCTGCATGCATCTGTGCGTACAGTGTGGGGTGCGGTGTGTGCATGGTCTCTCCGGACTCCGTTATTCCTGCGCTTTCGCAGCTTTGCTCCCCACGACGCGGGCCAAAGCTTCAGGTCTCGACATGAAGCTCACGAAGAGCTTGGATCCCTCCAATTACGTCTCCCCGCTGCTCTCTCCCTCTCATTCCGCGTTGAAGCGGGCAACCACTGTCCTCAAGCATGGAAGTGATGCCTTCCACCAATCTGGGCTGCAAATGGATGCCATCAGGTGATTGTACACCGAGTTTCTTCACAGGACGAGATGTACCAGCTACATGTAGCAGCGTAGCAAGTTGCTGAACGAAACCAGCCCCCCTGAAGCATCTCTGGTGTTACCCCCCACATTGGGAATGTGCAGCCAAGTTGCTCTGTAAAGCTCACCTGTCCGCCTTTGATTTTGCATTTGGGCACACATGCCAATGTCTCAACAGCGGCTGCGTCGTCCAGGTTCTAGGTCCGTCGGTTCCCTGGAAGGAAATGACGATTCAAACTAGCAGAACCCGCCAAGCTGCGCCCCACGCGGTCAAACAGTCGCATGAGATTCTCTGCATTCATGACAGGGACCTGTCGAGACTCCGTCGGGTTACTGGACTGGCCCCACCCCAGGCGCACCTCCAGGAGCCTCAGGATCTCAACGAATTCCTGTTCAGGTGCAGACCAGGAAGTAGGAGTTCATGCGATTCTGGGACGGCCTCGCCTCGTTTTCCAAGGCTTTTTCCAAGTCAGTTAGACTCAACTCGCCGTCGCCGTCCTGGCTTCAAGCTCGGTGCATTACTCTGGTGGGTTGACTTTGACGGTCTTGTCGCAAAGGCCGACCGAGCTGCTGTCTACTCTAGTTTCACCATTGAGCCGACTGCCTCATCGATGAGCAACAGCAGGCGTCGTGCTCTGAGGCCGGACAGGCGTCCTTGTATAACACAGTGACAGAAAGTCGCTGCCTTTAAAGCCAACCACTGAACTGAGCTGTCTGGTGGCGATTTTCTCGCTCGATCTCCTTCAAAGCCTTCTCGAAAGCTCGCGATGACTCCAAGGAATCCTGCAAAACAACGACCACGCCTAGCACGTGAACACCGAGCCATGATGCTGCGTGCCTGCACGATGTTTGAAACGATGCACGTCACCTCATCACAGAAGCTTTGGCATGACCAAGACGTGGGATGCCCTCAAAACTATAGGCCATAGGCGGCTTCAACACCACGTCGTTTTCTCAAGAAGTAGGCAGGCCAGGAAGGTATGTTCTCTAGTCGACAATGTAGCAACCGAGCCAACTTCAAGCGCACATAACAAGGCGGAGTGCCAAGCCAAAAGTGGTCATCAACAAGAAGAAGGCAAAGAAGACGGCCTCAGTGGACCGGCTGAAAGCTGGCACTCTAGTCGGGAACGCACATTCTGGAATGCGGCAAACACAGAGTGTATCAAGACACCTTACAGCGAGCATTTCATGGTCAGTGTTTGGGCCGTGCGCGATGTGTGAGCACAACAGAAAGACACTTCGGAGATGCCCTGTTCCGCCCCATCCGTGATGCGGCCTGTACTACGCAGGAGAACATTACCTGATATTACCTGCCCATGTACCAGTGCTGAAACATTTAACCCCCGCATCGGAAAACAAAAGCTCAACTGCACCAAGTTCCAGCCACTGATCCATGCAGGTTTCTCGAAAATTCTGGAGTTGCTCCTCTTTGAAAGAGAGCATCGTCGTTGGTCGCAGACGGTCCAAAGTGTGCGCGATGCGTCTCTCCCAAGTGTTGCGCGAAGTCAACCCACGCTAGACCGCTATGCCTACAGTACTCGTGTCAAAAGTCTCAGACGGTGAGGCTAATTGAAGTCCAACATTGCCAGACCTGGCCTACTCTCTACCCTTGCCCTTGCCTTGGCATCCCCGGAAAAAATTGCTACCCGAAGGTTCACGGCGGAAGTTCCTGCTTTGCACGCCGAGCTGCCAAACCGGGATATTTGAAAACCACTGGTCGCCCAACATGGTCCGCCCACTGTGCGTTGGTGACCACTTGAAACATCGTTAAGAAGCCTCGGGACAACAAATGACATGCACCAGTCGATGACGTGAGCACAGGCAAGTCTGAAGGCATGCATCCAGACATGCTTGATTCCTTTGGCTGGCAGAACAGTAGTACTTTACCATTCGAGACTATGCATGCAGCCACCCTACCATCCTACTCTTCAACTGAGCAACTCATCCAAATATTTCCAAAGTATTCGCGATTGTCGAAAGTTGAGAACGGCTCAAACTCTTGAAGCGGATTGGTGCCTGCACAGAGGGTCGGAGCACAAAGCAGAGGTAGGGGAGCTCGAGGGGTAAGATGTAGTCAGGCACTGTGCTGAATCTGCCGGAAACTTCTTTGATCTTGTTTCGGCTTCTGCTGGAGAGTCACTGCCGTTCCAGACCGGCGATCTCCCAATGACCTCCCAAAAAAGTGATCGAAGGCGCTGGGCTGGAAGACATTGCAACGCTGAAAGGCCCTCAGACCAAGGACCCGGCCTGCCGTGTACAAGCACCAGCGGTCCATACGATGGAGAACAAGAACAAGATTGTCCACAGAAGTGTCCTTTCCACCGTAACAGACCGTAACATATGGAGCGGCAATCAAGGACTTCGGCTGCTCTGTGCCCCGAGTACATGGGAGTCCTGGCCGCCTTGCTCGTGCCACCAAGCAATACGATCAGCTCTTTTGACTTCGACATGCTCTTGAAGGCACGGATAAGCCGAAGCAACCTGTCACGCAGCCATGCAGAGAGAAAGAGACTAAGCAAGAGCTCCACGCAGAGACGGCAATGACCACGCCAGTACCTTCACCCTCGTTTGCGATGACATCTGCACCATCTCATACTGATGCTTCACTGCAGTGGCCTGAGCAATCGGATGGATGGCAATGACCGGGCCATGGAAGCCCCCGCAGCCATGCGTTCCACGAAGGTTAAGAGCACCAGTGCGATATCCAGGCCTGGGCTTTCTGCAGGGCACAGGGCTGATACTGGGCGGAGGTATTTTCGGCACTCCACAAAAAAGAGAGCCTGTAGAGCCTCGGCCAGGCTCAGGATGCTCAGGCTGCTGCATGTAAGAGGATCTTTGATGGCTGGAAGGCCGCGAGCCAAGAATCGGAGAAAGATTTCACCTTGGGCAGTTCCCATGCTGGGCCGCCGTACAGCTCTTTTTTCCACTACCTCTCCATGCAGTCACTGATTGCACCCACGTCGCACATGTAGATCAGCAGGAACCCGTTGTTGGTGATGGAGAACACAGCCGGCGCCACATCTTTCAGCTCCAGTTCCAGGCCTCACTTCCGTGTAATTGAGCACAAGAAAGACCCACAGCAGTGCAACCGCAGGTAAGGTAGTTTCCATGAGAGACTTGGTTCAGCCTAGGCAAGCTACCATTGCCTGCACTTCCATGGTCCAAAGCCGAATGCTGCAAAGCCCAGGGATGCCGAGAGAAGCCTTTGAACAGCCATGCCGCCATGCCCATGTCCGTCTGCTGTCCAAGCACCAATGACTACCGAGTTGGTCAGAACCACGGTGGCCATGATCGTGGCGAACCACTGCGTCTCCACCTCAGTCCCATTCTAATTACCAGGCTCTCTGCACGTACAACCCCCTGAGCCGCCTCCCACACCTTCTCAAATGCCGAATCTGCAACCTAACCCTGCTCTAGCTCGAGGGCAGGATGCCAGCGGCACCGCTTTCTGCGACGCAAGCTGCACCTTGTGCTCCTGGACATCCAACAGAGGTACTGCGGCAGTTCAGCGACTCAGCTCACATCCGCTGTTTGATCGCAGCGATGAGGAGAAGTATTGCTGTGCAAATCTTAGCCAGCCCGAATATGAACTCATGAAGAAGGATGCAACCCTGCCTCTGACTTGTGGTGCGCTTCATGCGCTTCATGCAGGGTTTCCGACCTGTGCCAGAATCAGCAAGACTGGCCACGAACAGCGCCTTTCTTGAAATCAGCATTATTGGCGAAACGTGGTCATCACGTGCACGTTTGCAACGTAGCGCCCTTCGAAGCAGTTGCTGCTACGAAAACTGGCATCGGCGGTGAACTGCTTTGTGGAACAGGTGATGGCGAGATACCTAAGATTGAACCTGCCTGTCCCCGGCATCTACTCCATTTGCGCGCACGGACATCTGAACGACGCATGCACTGTCACACCGCCAACCAAAGCATGATGCCATTGCAGCTGCGGCACGCCAGCATTTCGTCATCCCTAGGACACGGCGACTTGAAGCAGTCATGGACACGAGACTGCAAACACAGGGATGTGCATGGATGCGCAAAAGATTACTAATGACTGCCACAGCTGCCTCACTCATAGTGTGGTAACAACCGGCTATAGACTTTACACGAATGAGAAGGGTCTGCACCATCAGCATTTTGCAGTGGCAGGCTGCAGAGGCAGATTGCGTGCTCTGCTTGAAGGCAGAGGGTCCCAGCTAACTCGCGAGTGCAAAACACAGATGATCTCATTATGTGCTACCGGGAAACAGCCTTTCTGATTGCCTTAGCTGGTCGCACGACACTTCTGTAGTGTCTCTGCGGGTGGTCTCACCACGCGCGAGCCAGGGACAAGTAGCTAAGTGCAGTCAACAGCTTGTAAGTACTGGGAGAAGCCAAGGTCCGCGCTGTTCATGCAGGGAGTGGGAGTTCAGGGTTCAAGAAGTGAGGGTGCATGAAAACCCCCCACACATTTGCTTGACCCTTGACATGGTTATCGTTTTGTTTTACTCTTATCGTTTTACAGGACTTTGGGACTGCATGATCTGAGCTAATTGTACGAATATTCGTTATCGCTATTTTTTGCTTTTATCGTTTTACAAGGAATTCGATTTCTCTCAAAATACGGGCGCATCTACTGTAAAACATGCTTTCGGGGGTTTTAATCATCCCTCAATTCAGCTGCAACCGTGGTGTCACATGCACATACATACGCCTGCAGCCAGCCCGAAAAGCAGTGTCATACTGTTCTCTTGCATAAACGAAACGTCTTGAACTATGCACACTACCTTGCAAATCCAATCTGCACGCTAGCGCGGCCACAGGAAAGGAGCATCCTGAATAATCCAGACGAGCCTCCGGTTGAGTGACCTTGCAGTTGATGCACGGAACAGCACGCCGTCCTCCCCGTCGTCCTCTTGAAGCTCATCCTGGGCTGTCGTTCACGCCGCTCGCCCCTGTCCATACACTTTTCTGTGCAAGCAGGGCACAGTGCCACCGGAATGTGTTCCGGATGCGAGTGTATCTGGACTGGAGGCCCGGTATTCAGATGCATCGTGGGATCTCCACAGCCTCGGAGTTTTCAGCTCAACATCCTGTAGACTTCAGGGATCTTCAGGGAGTCCAGAAGTCGGGTGGGCCGGAAGGGGTCGGATGCAAGAAGCCCAGGTCTCGACTCACGCTAGAGTCCGAGGAATTCGAAATTGTGGTCAAACGTCACCATACTCTGCTTTGTCCCTTTTGAGGGTTCGCTTCGCTGACAGGACGTGATGGAATGCAGAGCAACGCGAACGGTGAACCGGTCATGCTGCCCTTTCAGCTTCTCCTCCATGGCATGGCATGACAAACGAACAGGGATTGCAAAAGGGCATCGCAGGACCAAAGTCTGAGTGGCATGTGATCATGCGACCAGGACGCGAGCCTGAGAGCGCCAACTCTTGTCGCTCGTCTTTAGGATTCTGCCGGCTCTTCGCAGGGCCTACTTCCAAAAGGTCTGCGCCGCCTCTGACCAGCCAAATTCACGGCTCTTGTACCTTTGCCTCCGGACCGCCGCGACGGGTCTATTCAAGTTTTCATACCGTTGCCGTGGGGCATTCGCTTGCCTGCAAATTTCCAGCTCAGGAGACAAGGCGAGCGATAGTTTCAAGTGCGTAGGACATCAGGAACATGGGTAGAGGACTCCCATGCTTTTGGGACAGGAGGTTGCAAGAAAAATAGCACCAGATTGAAATGTAAGGAAGCATTTTTGCCGTCTGAGACCGGAACTCATCTGGAGGTTCTTGACCTGGAGGACGTGTCATCGTCCCATCCGCCTTGTACGAAGGCGTAGGGTCTGCAGATCGCGAGCCGCCATCACTGGACGCGACAACTTACCCTTGACCTAGATCTGCTGAGCACTGTCCTGGTTTTCAACCTTGCGATGTTTGCATGTTGTTTGCATTGGATTTTAACACATTATTGACAAACACGACGAGAGTGACGAGAGTCTTGTCAAGTGGGCTGGTGGCTGATTGGCTGCGTGGGCACCCATATGCATCCATCCACTCTCGTTCCGCCGGTACATGTACGAGCCGAAACACAGTTGAGGATAGTTGAGGCCAAGGACTGGTGCGACTAGGTAGAACACTAAGATGCTGTGCGCACCTCTGACATCAGGCATCAGCAGCATCGGACGAAAGAAAACACCATGTTTCCAACTTCACCGCTTTCGGTCTTTTTGCTCCGCAACAAGACAAGGTTCGGAATCCAGCTGCGTGCGCCGTCTTTAGCGCTCCAGCTGATCAGGGTGGGCGGGAGGGCCCAAAAATCTGCGGTTCGATAGAAACATGCTCGTTCATGTTTCCAACTTCACCGCTTTCGGTCTTTTTGCTCCGCAACAAGACAAGGTTCGGAATCCAGCTGCGTGCGCCGTCTTTAGCGCTCCAGCTGATCCACCATCAAGCCCGGCCAGCTGAAGTCAAGCCCGGAGGGCTGGCAGAAGAGCGCTGGGCAGAAGCAATAAAGACCGGAAGGAAGGCCTTGGCCGTAGCGATGGCTTCACGTGAATGCTTCGGGAGAGCCGGCAGTATAGAGCCGGCTGCCACTTCTTGGAGGTAAAAGGCGAGGGTCGCCTGATGTTGGAGCCTCATCCTCCATTGCAGCGTTGGGATGTCAGTTCCAGCTTGGTAGGCAGCAACGGCCCCTCCGCCTCGTAAAGACCCAGGAGTCAAACGAAACGACTGCGAGATCCCTAGCCGCTCAAGCAGAACGTCCCACCGCTTTCTGTACACTGCAGGGCTTCCGTAGAAAAGACTCGCATATCTCGGAAGATCTCCACAGA